>JADRCO010001643.1:0-17859 GCA_021464525.1 Rhizophagus sp. LPA8_4_AMF | reverse complement strand
AAAAAAAAAAAAAAAAAAAAAAAAAAAAAAAAAATTTTAAAAAAAAAAACTTTAATTAAATAAATCTAAATTGAAACAAGTTAATGATAAAAAAGATTTTTTTTTTTTGATTTTTGATTTTTTGATTTTAATAATAGATTTTTTGATTTTTTTAATTTAAAAATTATTTACTACCATCATAAAACTGATAATAAATGATGATAATGAATCATCCTCTATAATTCATATATTTCCTCCGTGCATTAAAAAATACTGCAGATTATTGTGTAACTTACGTTATGGGTTTATCAAACGTAAGTAAAAAAAAAATATCAGTGTTTTTTATTACGTTATGAATTTTGATTGGTTTTTTTGTTTCATTAAATCAATCAACGGATAATTCTATTTCCTTTTTCCTTTTCTTATTAAAGTACGGTTAATAAATTTCCGAAATTATGTTGGGGAATGTTTTAAATGTTTTTATAAAAATATATTTTTTTAATAATTACAATAAAATAATTACAAAGGTGAGATTTTTATTTTGAAACTATTTTTTTTTATTAATAATGAAATGATAAAAATTAATTACAATATGTCGGGAATATGAATGAAAACAACCTTTTAATAAGAAATATAAAAGAAATGTTTTTTTTTTTTTAAAATTAAAATAAAATGAAAATAATAATAATTACAAAATATTTTTTTTAAAAAAAAGATACACATAACTAATGACATAAATAGATCACGAACATTCCTTATACCAATCCCTCTATATAAAATTTAATCTTTAACCTTAAAAGTATTTTTCTCCCATAATGTGAAATCATCGACCCGCGATATATTTATTATAATGTAACAATCATACTATTTCCGATCATCGTCAAAACCTTCGGATCGTTATTAATTTCATCATTAAACGCATCATTTCCTAAACTCCATAAACATCTACTAACAAAATAAGTAGTAATGACGGTTAAACCAAACGTCCCTAAGCCCTCAAAAATCCAAAATAAAATTGCTAAAAAGAAATTGAAATTTAAATGATTGATAGACGTTGATAATACCAAAAACAAATTCATTTTTAAAATGAAATTATATATCGAATAGGTATTAAAAAAAAAAGTTATTCGTATATTATATATATAAATATAAATATATTATATATATATATATATATTATTATTATTATTATTATTATTATTATTATTATTATTATTATTATTTTGTTTTTGTTTTTGTTTGATTAAAAAATAAATTTTTTTTACGTTTGAAACGTTTAAAATAAAATTGAATTTGATTCTTTTCTTTTCCTTTTTATTTTTTTTTTATTTCATTTCAAAAATCAAAATATAAAGGATCATTCTCATATTATAATAAAATTTTTGTTCATTGAAGACAAAAGTAGAATGAAAATAAGAAAACCCAAAAAATGATTTTATCGGTTGAACGGAAAATGCCTTTAAATAATAAATTTTTTAAATTTCTTAAGAACCAAAAATGTAACAAATAATAAACCTTATAAATCACAAGACTATTTTGGTAATTTATCACCGCATAATTCATATTCTTTCAATTTATTAATTTTATTATTTATATTATGCAAAAATGTGACAAATAATATATGAGGATTAAAGAGATAATTTATTATATAAACTTTACGGAAATCGCTTATTTTGATTAATTTTTAGTCAATAAGGAATATTGAATGAATTGGTTTATTATGTAAATAAATGAACGAATAGAATTAACTTTATATTGAATAATTATTATTATGACAAATCCATTTTATTTCGTTCGAATAATCGGTTGAAAAGTTGAAATCCAGAAATAATATATATTTATTTAGTCAAGTATCAAGTATACACCACTTTTACTTTTTTTTTTTTGAAACTGCAACACAGTGAGAAAATATTCTATTGTTTTTTTAATGTGTTCCAAACATTCAAAATTTTATCTTAATATTTGGAAATTGTTATCCTTAATTTGGGTTTAAACTTTTTGGTGGCCATTTTTCTCTTATTCGGACATTGATTCTAATCTTAAAAATATTTTTGGATGTTATTTTCGTTTTTAAGATATCTATTAAAATTTTTTGGTAATTTTGAATATACTTTTAACCATCAGTTAAAATGTTATTATTATACGACTTGTCCTAAAATGAAATTACCATCAATGAACCGGTAAAATAAATTACCAAATAATGGCGGCTTTCACGTATATAATACCCGATTTTTACGTTGTACCTGCAAACGGCTCAATTTTGTTTAACGATGCCAATCATTTTATAATAATTAAATAATACTGTATGATGATACTTGTCCAATCACATTATGAATAATTATCCCTCTATAAATACTTACCTATTGTAAGTATTTTATATTATTACATACATCTCATATGACGTATCTATTATTTGCTATAATTATTTGGGTAAATTATTCGGGAATTACTATCTTAACAATGGAAATTTTTAAGCTCAAATTTAGGCAGTTGCATAGGAGAATTCCTTAAGTCTGTTGGATAAATCAACTTTATAAAGGACTTTCCTAATAGGAACTTATGGCTTGTTTTAATAAGTTTTATTAAGTGGGTACGACATGAAATCATATGACATTATTTCTTTGCGTTTCATTTTTGATGATAAATCGTTTATAATTGATGAAAAAAACAGAAGCAATAAAAATTAATAACAAGAGAGGGTTTCATTTTAAAATGTTAAATAATGAAGACTATTTGAAAATTGTTTTTTTAGAATGCTTGGCTACATTAACATTGGCACTCAAAACTATCTAAAAATTAATTTTTTCAACTTGGACATCTGAAAATAAAGTCGATGATTTAATACAAAAATGTCAAATGATATCATAAACATAATTGAATGAATGATACCATGCAATAATTTACAAAGGTTAAATATGATATGACTAAAAGTAATTCATTGGGTTGACGTGAATAAACTTTTGAAGTCACAACTTTCTACGATCGTTTGGCAAAAACAATTAAAAAGATCAGGGAATCACATTATGTGATACTTAAAATTGGAAAATGCTGGAAATGCTAGATGAATTTGTTCCGAAGAAGAGGTACATATTTTTAAATTCAATATACGGTATTATACGGTATTGATTAATTAATAAATAAAGCGTAAAATATTTGCGATCACACATTACCCAAACTTTGTCATTTTAACTCAAAATAGCATTTTATGTTGCACAAAAAAGTATAGAAATGAAATGACACAACTTTTGAATATCTTTAACGCAAAAAAGACCCATCAATATGTCGGACGAATTGTTAGCTTTACTGCACAATAAGGCCTAGAGCGGGCAAAAAATAGTTTCAGCCTATATGAAGTTCGGCTAGTGTTTCGGATTTCGGCGGACTGGGGTTTCGGATTCGGCATATCTCTGGAAGGTTTCGGCTACAAGTATATTATATACCTTTATAATTAGTATAATTCCAACCGTACCATTAACCATTGATTACCAAATATCCGAAGAATTCTTAAGACGTGAACATCTAATAGCTCAATTACTAATATTATTAAACATAAATTAGTTAAGCTTCGCCAAGTTGCTTGGTTAATTAAATTACATTCAGCCCGTAAAATGGTTTCAAGTCTGCAAATACGAAAAAATTTTTCTGTCATGTATCAGACCTGCAGAAAAATTGTTAACAAATAGGAATTTAGGATTGGCACTAACATTTCGGCTAAATTAAGCGAGTTAGCCGTACTTCAAAATTTCAAAATTTAGTATTTGCAAATATGGTTTCACCGAGCTCCGTTTTCACCGAACCAATTTCGCCGGGACATTTCACCAAATGGAAATTTTACCGAATGCCGAATCTTTTTCCCCGAGTTATTCACTTCACCGAAATCTACTTTACCTAATTCTCATTTTGCAGTAGCCATTCTGCCCCGGCCCGGGTGCACCTTGGAGACTTGGAGTGAATTACATTGGTGGATACTATATATAATAGAGATGCAAAGATTCATATTGCGAATATATTTAACATAGATCGAAATGCCATTTTGTCGAAATCCAAGGGATATTTTACCGAGATATCATTTTGCTGGAGGGAGGTTGGAAAAAAATTTTTTTTTAATAAATGTAGTATACATGTATTATTATTATTAATATTTTTTTTTTATTATACATATTCTTTGCTACATCATTTAATTATATAAAAATATGTAACTAAATTTTTACCTAGTGATGCCGACTTAACTTAAATCAAATGTTAACATTTATTATTTTAGTTTTATTTAGTTGTTACAATTTGTTAAAAGCTATAATAAGCCTATGTTTAATTAAAGTTAAAATTAACTTTTGTTATACAATACGCATTTTCTCATTTGAATTTAATCAAAGGAAATCTCCTTAAATTTTATTAATAATCTTTGGACCATGTTATTAATACATTTGCGAAAATTAAAAATTGAATAATCAAAATATTAATTATAGATGAGAAATTAAATAAAAGTTTTATAGTTATAAATATAATCAATAAAAGTGAACAAATCGTTAATATTTGTTGCTGACTTAGCCAAGTCTTTTAAAAAACTTGTTGTCACCTGATCACCAACGTTGAGGTGCAGCAACATTGATCAGGGAGGGGAAAGGGAAGGAAAAGTGAGAGAGGGAAAGGATGGAAAAGGAAAGGTAAAGGGAAGAATGAGAGAGGGGAAAGGTAAAAGGAAAGAGAGAGGGAAGGGAAAGGGAAAAGAGCAAGGAATAAGGGAAAGGGAAAGGAAGGAAAAGTGGAAAGAGCGAGGGAATAAGGGAAAGGGAAAGAGGGAAAACGAGAGAAGAGCGACCACTCATACACAACCCACACTCCCAACCTACATACCTAAAAGAAGATGTAAAAAAGGGAACCGAAGAGACCTAAAGAAAAGAGAAGACCTATACGGCGGTGAAGATATTCATGGTTTATTAGTTTCATCTGATGAGTTACTTATCGAAAAAAAAGAAGACCTAAAGAAAAGAGAAGAGAAGGAAAGACAGGAGAGACGCATAAGAAAACAAAACATTTAGGTATTGGGGACATATTTATATTATTTATGTTATATAATAATTATTTGCATGAGTAATTTTTTTTGCATGAGCAACTTTTATTCATATGACTAATATATTTATCTCCGATAACTTATGACAACCTATATATCAAATGAGTAATTTTATATATGCCATCGAATTTCCATCACATTTTATGTTTTATTAATAAAAATACATTAGTGATTTAACAAGTTACTATTTCAACAACGTTGGTTTTTGCTTTAATTATAATTCTGTTAAAACCAATCAGTTAATCCGGCATCACTAATGTTGTACCTGTATCTAAATTTAAAAATTTTATCACATCTTACCTTACATTTAATAGCTTTAGGGCATTATTTAGAACTCAAAACTATTAAGTAATTTAGTATATAGTCAGAGCGTAGGTCCAATGTTATAAAACATCCTCTTAGTGCGAGCAGCATATTATAAATAAAAGGCATGCGCGCAAACAAAATTATGCACGTGTTTTCCGCTTAAACAAATCTAAAAGATATGTGACAAAAAAATCATTTATTACAAACCGTCATTATTTCTATTATTTACTACTAAAAATTTCACCAAGAATCTTTGAGAAGTTATATGTTCCATCCACCTTGCTTTAAATTGATCCAATGATAATATAAAAGTCAAAGCTTCTAATATTAGGATCATTAATAATGTCTATTCAAATTTTTTAAAGAAAACTTATTTCAATTCTTGTTTTAATTAAATTTTGGTACGAACTTCCAAACCCATAATTTGAACATTTTATTTAAATATAGATGGAATTTCAGTAATCTTCCGTGATTCGAATTCTTGATAATCACAAGAATCGTTCATCGCCACAGATTTCGTATGGTTAGCTTCGGCCTTCAAGTTACGTGCTTTTAGGATTTTCTGTGATTTACGGAAGGCCCCCATTTAATAGCGGGTTGGGAGTGTTAATTTTACTGATGTATTTGGTACATTCGATAATGGAACGATTGCAATATGATTATTATCTGAAATCTATATTAAGAAATATGCAAAACTCCATTCTTATAGCTACGAATAAATTATCAAAAATTATAAAAAAAAATTTTTTTATTGGATAAATCAAATTACACAAATAATTACATGGTACGGTAAAATTTGCGTCATATGCGACATACACTGAGCGCAAATCGTCTTTCGAATAATATGCGCGGAAATTTACGTTGCGTCTACTAATATACTATGGCGATCAGGGTATCTCAGATTAAAAAAATCTTTATTTAGCTCAGTTTTACAATATTATTTTTTTGAAGATTCATTAGTTCATATAATAATTATAAAATAGGGAAATTTTAAAAGTGATTACTGGTCCTACCTAACCTATTTCAATACAATAGATATTATAGATAATTGTCAAAAAAAAAACTCATAATGACCAATTTTCAAAATGTACATCTTATCAAAATATTTTCGGATATTCTCGTAACAAACTTACTATATGTATACAATAGTTTTTTTATATTCTTTAAATTTATTATATGTATATTATCGTTTCTTTTACTATGAAAAACTTGTTATCATAGTATCATAGTATCATAGTAGGATATCAAATATCAACATCCAAGTATACTCGATATTTAAAAAAAATTGATTAATCTAAATCGGAAAAATAATTTTTGCTGAACCCGTTTCAATTAAAGTTCTCAAAATTTAGGACTTTAAAGTCCCGGTTCTAGGATACATTTATGTACAGAACAATTAATGATATTCAATCATTTCTAACAATTGTAGAACTATAAGGTTTAAGAATAACAAAATAAATATATTATTCATATAATTACATAAATCATGATTAAAATTGATTAAATGAGTATTTCTTTAATGATAAGATTATCTTTTAAAAAATCATATAATAGCATATAATACTTGTATTTATAATACATAAATATTTAGGAAACCATTCGTTATTCGGACGATACCCTGAGAACCAATAAAAAACGCCAATTAATTATTCTAACCATATTTGAAAGGTTGTAAACAAAAGAATGAAAGGAATTTAATTAAGAAAAAAATATTCGCTTACGTTATACATAATTTTTCCTCATAATATTCGAATTTGGCTTCGACCAAAATATTCTCAGATCATGCATAATTCTTTTTTTTTTTTTTTTTTTTTTTTTTTTGAAAAAAAAAAATTTTTTTTTTTTTTGATAATAACGATAAAAAAGAATTTTTACCTAAAAAAGGAATTTATAAAGGTATATGTCGATCAAAATGAGTCATATTGTCTAATAATTTATCTCCTACCTACTTTTTTTGTCTATTTGTTTGAATCTTAAAAAATATTGTGTAAAAACCTAATACATAAAAACATTAAGCATTAATCATTAATCATTTATTATTTTTTTCTCTTTCTTAAAAAAGTACGTACTAATTCCTTAATAAAAATTCCGTAGTAAAGGTATTAAATAACAATTTTTAATTAATTAATTTAATTTGTCTATAAATTAATTACATCGGATCTAAGTATTAAAGATGGTTAATCCATATATGAAATAAATTGTTTGAAATATCGATTCTATTACGATCAATTTAAAAAAAATCAGATACCAATATTTATTAATCCGGTTATAGAATAATCCGTGTTTATTTTAAAGTTTGACTATCCCATAATAGTTTAATGTTTCAATAATTTCAATTCGATCTTATTATTAATTTAATTTCACAAAAAAATTTATCCGTGAAAACTTTTTTTAATGTAACCAAATCGAAAAATATCATGAGTCAACGAATATTTATTGAATCAATAGGATCTAAAAAAAAACATTGTTTTTGATTTTTTTGATTTTTTTTTTTTGATTTCCTTTTTCTTTGATAAAAAAAAACGAAAAAAATTATTTAAGAAGCAAAAAAATTGTTATTCTCAGTCGTTGCATTGATTAAAAATTTTTTTTTTTCACTACTTAAAAAAGGTTCTTAATCATGGTCGATAAAGAAAAGAATAATTCTTCGATATCAATAAATAATGACGACCAACAACAACAAAATGATAACCTTGAAGAGAATCAAAAAAAGCTAGTTGTTGATATTGACGAAAATAATTCGATTAATTCAAAAAAGTTAACTTCTCAAGAATTAACAACCACTAAAGAAAATGAAGATGATCCTTTCCATTGGCCTAAAAAGAAAAAATGGATCATATTGACAGTACTTTCTTGCGGTGCTATTATCGCTCCAATTTCAAGCACGTAAGTTTTATTCGATATTTTGCTATGATTTGATTAATTCCCTACTCATACTACTCATAAGCAAAAATACCTTTTCTTTAAAAAAAAAAACGCGCATTCATAAAAAAAAGTGCATCGCGTTCTTATGTTGTTGAGACTTTTTAAAACGAGATTTTTTTTTTCATAATAGTATATTTTATCCCGCGTTTTTAGCTGTTCAAGAGCAATTGCACACGAATGACATACTAGTAACCACATCAGGTAAATTAATATTAAAGAAATATTTAACTTCAAAAATAAAAATTAAAAAAAAGGAATTAATTATATACTTTAAAAATTATTCATTTTAAAATAAAAGCCGCGGTCTTTCTTATTTTCCAAGGCTTAGGAGTAAGTAAATTTCTCATTTCTCATTTTCAATGGTCAAAACTTTCAATTTTAATCATATACAATTAATGTTAACTAAATATATAAATTTAGCCATTGGGATGGGCAACTTACTCTGATTTAAAACATACTCGTAGAAATGTTTATCTCGCTTCATTAGTTCTTTTTATTATAGCATCAGTTATATGTGCTGTATCAAATAACATTTGGTTATTGATTGTAGTTAGATGTTTACAAGCATGCGGTTCAAATGCTTTACATGCAATTGGACCTAGTACAATAAGCGATATGTTTGTTCCTGAAGGTAAATCATTTAAAAAAAACGCGACAACTGCGTGCAATATGAACGTATATAACGTATACTGAAACATGTACTTTATTATATAAATATATAAAATCATATCACATTCATTTACTTTGTGACGCAAAACAAAAAAAAAATTTATTTTTAGAACGTGGAAATGCATTCGGAATTTTTTATTTATTCCCACTTATTGGACCTTTACTTGGTCCAGCATTTGGAGGTTATATCACACAATATCTTGGCTGGAGATGGTAAATTATTATTTTTTTTTTTTACGCGTAAATTTCAGTTATTATCAAATCAAACTTTAAAACCATTTAAAAAAAAATTTTTTAGGATATTTTGGTTAATAGCGATATTAGCATTTATAATATTAATATTTATATTCCTTTTCGTTCCTGAAACGTATCGTAAACAAAAAAATCTTCCTCCACCTTCGTCAGATTCATCTCCTCCTACTAAAAGAAAATTTATAAATCCTTTAGCTTCTTTGATTCTTTTTAGATATCCAAATTTATCTATAATATTATCTTACATATCGCTTTTTCTTTCATTAATTTATATTCAAGCGGCATTAATACCAAGAGAATTTAATAGGATTTATCATTTATCTTCTTCACACACTGGTTTGCTATTTTTATCTTCAGCTGCTGGTTATATGCTTGGTAGTGTTTTGGGAGGTAGATATTCTGATTATATTATTAGAGATGCCAAAAGAACTGCTTTAATTGCTTTACAAAAAAAGACTGAAAATCAAAAAGAGAATGATAACATGGAAGGAGTAGTAGTAATAAAAGATGAAATTATTGAAATTTCTAAGGAAGATGATATAATTAATTTATCATTAATTAAAATTGAACCTGAAAGAAGGATTCATGGAACTTGGTTAGGGGCAATCATCATACCTATATGTTATCTTGCGTATGGATGGTTATTAGAATATAAAGTTCCCATAGTATTTCCAATAATCGTCATGTTTTTTGGTAATATTTTTTTTTCGTGTATTTTTTTTTTTTTATTAGAAAAAGTAATTGATTAATTCCTTTTTCTTTTTAGGTGGATTCGGTCAATTACTTGCATTTAATCCACTATATACTTACTTGATAGATTCATTTCCAACAAAATCAGTTTGGGTAAACGCAAATTTAACATTTTTAAGACAAATGATTGCTGGTATAATGTCAATATTAGCAGTACCTATGGAAGATAGTTTAGGTACAGGTTGGACTTTTAGTGTGATGGTTTTCTTATATACTATAATATCTTTATCGGCTATTGCTGTTTTATTTAAAGGTAAACAATGGAGATTAAAATTTGAAAAAGATTTTAATATTGAAGATAATAATATTTATATTTAATTTAAAAAAAAAGGTCGTTTAGTAACGGTTAAGTTATATTTTATTTATTTGTAATGTTTTATTACTGTTGTGTTGAAATAATAATATTTAAAAAAGTAAAATAAATTTAAATTTTGTATTGTACAGTATGTAATGTCAAGCATGTCTACTTTGTTATAATAATATAAATTTTTGTTAAAAGTAAAATAAAGATGAAATTTATTTAGTGATTTTTTTTTTAGATTAAATCATTTTATAATTAAAATATGTATTCCTTTATATAAAGTACTATAGATTATTAAAAAATTTTTTTAACCGGTTTTGATGATATTTGAGAAATTTTCAGTATGTTATAATTTATATTTGATCAGTAGTTTTCCTGTATGATCATTGGACTCACACAGCAGCCCCCCCAAATTTCTCCGGGTATATAAATATCACGTGATTTTCTCCGGTAGTGATGTTTAACTGTCACCGATCACGTGATTGGTGAGATCGCGTAATTTATATTTATCTCAGCGACTTGGTTTTTTTTAGTGGTCCAAATCTTATTTCTCATGCCCCCCTATTTGTCACAACCTGGAGAAATTCGCTGTATGAGTTATAATCATTGACAACCACTTCTTTTATCTGTAGTCAACCACTAGAATCTCTTTTGTCTGTACTCTGAATAATTTATTTTTTTAGCGTCCATTTGTATTCTGTTACTTTTATTTGTTAATAAAAATATTATTAATAAAATATAGCGTAAGAACTAAAAAAGTTTCAAAAGCTTTTCTTTGAAGATAAAATTCCATAAAAAATATCTTCAACATTATTGATATTATGATCATAATTTTCTTCATTTTTACCTATTAGACAGAATAAGAAATAGAATGCTAATATGTGTTTAATACAAATTATACACTATGATTCACTTCTACCCAAATTCTCTGTGGATAAAGCGTTAAGTTTTCTTAGGACAGTCAAATATAGAATTAATGTTAACATGAGTAAATTTATTAGAAGGCTGTTCTTCCCAATAATCACTAATCATCCCCTGAATATTCTTAATATTCTATTGATAATAAGGAGAAATTTTTAAAACTCGTTCTAAAAGATGACAGTAAAGCTTTCCAAAGTTCAAGTCATTGGCCTTAATTGAAAACATTTTTTTTTGATATTACATAATTTATCTTCAAGTCCAAAAACAATATCATTAGTAAGGAATTTATCTCAAATTTTTCTGAGTTTGCCTCAATGTCTCTAAAGAGGTAGCAAGTAAAGGTAATTTCTTTTAAACTTTACTTATCCCATTTTTATATTCAATTTCAATGAACAATGAATTTCACCTTTTCGCTACCAAATGTCAACTCATTATACGTATATAATTGGAGTAATATTATACATATAGTATAGTCATAATCATTTCATTTTTTCACATGTGATTCTAAGCTACCGCTTATTAAATAATTATGGACATAAAAATTTGTAATCACCAAAGGTTACTCCAACATTTGAATAATATAAATATTAGTTAGAAAGACTTTTTATATGGTGTGTCTCATCTATAAATTACAATAATATTAGATAACTTCAAATTTATATAAATTATGAACTAAGTAATATAAAAAAAAACTAAACTAATAGAATGACAGAGTAACATAAGCTGCATATTTCTATCAGTTTATTTTACAAGTTTTAATAATAATATTATGTGATATAATAGATCAAAAATTGATAATTTTAGTAAGTGATAATAGTCAAAATAGAAAATTTTGAACTAGTCTTTATGGATTCCATAAAAAATCCATGAAAAAAAATTTTTTACCGTTTACGTGACAAAATTATATATAATTAGAGTATTGTAAAAATAAGCTACACAATATAAATAAATAAATTTTTACAATTTCAAACTATGTGATTTATAGATGCCAAAAAACCAATTCTGCTACTGAAACCAATTTTGCTACCAGTTTAAACATTATTAATGAAATTGCTTGTCTCAATTTTATTTAAGAACCAAAACTTTCATTGTTTTCATATTTTACTGTAAATGAAAAATTAAAACTAACATTAAGATTGCTCTTGCCTTCTGTAAAAATGATGAAGAAAAACTTTCCTATTTAAACAAAATGATGTTAACGTGCTAATTTAACGTAGTAATTAAAAACCCAGACTTTATCTGAAAAGTCTGAAATTGAATCATTCAACAGTTTGTAATTTCTATTGGTTCTTTTTTAATAAAGTATCAAGTATGCTGATATTATCAATCTTCTTACAGTTGACAAAGTATTTAAACCTAATCCTGAGGTTGATATCAAAAAGTTTGCTTAAAAATTTGACCTTAAACAACTTGAGTAATACAAGCCACTAAAGGATGATTATATAAATAAATTTTATGGTACACAATAAATTTGACTCAGCTTAATTTTATATATATATATTATATATATCTTATTTAAGGTTAGTTGCTATAAATAATAATTATTATATTTGAATTACAACCTTAGTGATTATTATGATATTATCAATATAAATTGTAAATAGACTGTAAATACTACAATATTGTGGTTAGCTAAAAGATGCTAAGATTATGCTCATATTGAACATGAAAAGTTAGTGAAATAAAGAGAAAAATTATCAGTAGAAAAATATGAAGAGCTATTGAAGAAAACTCTAGTATGTTATATGCTTCTATCAAACAAGAGAAGATTATCATCAGGTTTTCTTCTGCTGTTAATATGATATCAAAAAAATTGCAGAATTGTGTTATTTTTACATTATGAATAAATATTGGGCTTTACTGGGAACTTTCTTTTCCATAATATCAGGTTTATATGTAGATTCAAAGAAAAATTGATAATAAAATTATAATGATAGCCAATGTTAATCAGATAAAATATTGTCATTTTAAATAAATACTTTAACAAGAAAATTGAAAGACTGAAAAGAAGATTCATGCACTATAACAACCTTAGCATCATCCAAAAAAAATGGTAGCTGGACTAATTTGCAGAGTTACATGTAATTTTGAATACTAATTGCTAATAAAAATTGCAAAGTTTTTTTTTTTGGCAAAAATATTATTATTAAAGTAATAGAATTTATAATAAATAGTTTGCAATTTGATTTTAATTTTAAATGTAAAGAAATGTAACTATTTTTTTATTTTATTTCAAATATAAAGTTTAATTATTATTCCCAATACAAGTCAGACCTCTATATAATCACCTAATTAGTTCTGCCAAAATTAGTGATTATTAAAATCAGAGAAAAATTTATTCTTGTTTATTTAGATGATATAATAATTTATTCAAAAATTTTTTAAGAAATATCTATAGTACTTAACAAAAGTTATAATAGAATTTGTAATGCAAATTTGAGATTAAAAGCTGAAAAATGCTACTTTACAATAATAGAACTTCAATTCTTAGATTATGTAATTAGAAAAAAAGAAGTTAAACCAAATTTTAAAAAAGTTGACAAAATGGTAAACTATCCTGAACCTAGAAATATTAGGAAATTGAAAAGTATATTAGATCTATTTTCTTATTATTAATACTTTATTAAGGACTTTATTTATTCAATTAGCTAATTCAATATATCAATTACTCAAGAAAGATATACTATATGAATGGATAGGATCTTAACAAAAGGCCTTTAAAAATTTAAGAAATAAGTTAATATAAATACCTATAGTTTAATATGCTGATTTTTTTAAATCATTTCTATTATACACTAATACATTAATTGGAGTAGTATTAACTTAAAAGGATAATAATAAGAAATATGTAATTGCTTATACTATTTGTATCTTAAATTCAGCTGAAAAAAACTATATAATTATAGAATTAGAATGTTTTGCAATAGTTTGGCTGTTAAATTTTTTAAACATTATCTTTATAGTAGTAAATTTACAATTATTATTAATTATATAGCACTCAAATGATTATAATTCAATAACAGAAAATGCTAATAAAAGATTAGAAAAATAAAAAATTACTCTTTCAAAATATGGATATGACATTGTATATTGAAAAGGAAAAAATCATATGAATGCAGATGCATTTTTATGTCTCAATTCAACTTCAAATATAATAATTTCATTAACACTTCAATTAATCCTATTGATAATGAATGAATAACTATATAAAGACCTAGAATAATATTTATCAAGTCTTACTTTTATAGATAGTATAACAGATAATAAAAAATCCAAATTTGAAAAAACTCAACACAATATATTTATCAAAATTATACTTTATTTAAAAGAACAAAAGATGGTATAAGAAAAGTAATTTTATATAAACAAATAGAACTTATATCATTTTCATACAGATATAAGTGGTGTATATTTAGAAATAGATGCTATAATTGGAAAAATTAAAAATTATTATTATTAGTTACAATTAGAAAAAAATATAAAAGAATATATTAAAACCTGTGATATTTGTCAACAAAAAGAACATTTAAATAAACAAAAAGAATTCATATCAATTCCAATAAAAGGATTACAGCATTTTATAGGATAGAAATAGATATTAAAAAACATTTACTAATTACAAGTAATAAAAATAGATACATTATCATTACTATAAATTACTTTACAAAATGGTTAGAAGTTAAAGCAATATCAAATATTAGAGACTAAGTTCATTTATGAAGATATTATTTGTAGATAGACATAAAATTCTATAAGAGATACTATTAGATCAAAATATTTTTTTTTTTATGAATAAATTATTTGATGAATTATATTAGAATTATCAAACTAATTATTATTTAACTTTATTTTATAGTTCTTAAACTAATAGTATAATTGAAAGATTTAATCGTACAATTAAAAAATATATAGTAAAATTAATTAAAATAATAATAAGGAATGGGATCAACTTATTAATGCAATACTTTTAGTATATTGTATAAAAAAATATAAAATTACAAGAAGGACACCAATTTATGAACATGAAGCAACTTTACTAATAGACTTAAAAATTCCTTCTCAAATATCTTAAAATAAAGAAAATCCTATAAAAAAATCAAATTTATCAATTAATTATTGAATTAGAAGAAAACAAAATAATGTTTCTCAAAAAATTGAAAAAGAACAACAAAAGCAAAACCAAATTTCAGTTATGATTAACAAAAAATTTCAGAAAGATTAAAAATAAAAGATCAAGTTTTAGTAAAACTAATATATTTTAAAAATAATTTTTCAGTAAAATTAGAAAATAAATGAATAGGATCTTATTTTATTCATAACATTTTTAAAGATAATGTTTGCAATTCAGAATCTTAGATGAAAAATTAGTCAAATATGTAATTCATAAAAATAAACTTAAGAAATATTATGAAAAAAATTGGATAAATATATTGAATTTTACTAGATATTTTTATTATTATTATTATTATAAGAGGAAAGAGTAATAGAACACAAATAACATTTTTTAAAATATAATTTTCATCTAAATATAAGATAAATATTAATAAGAAAAATAAGAAAAAAAAAAAAATTTGATAATATTATTCTTACATTATAAGGGAAGTTACACATATCACGTAATATTTAGTTTAATATAAGCTTACCCACCTCCTCCCTCTGTTAGATTTAACAACCAATCAAATTATAATATTTATAAATCATATGATTTTATTAAGTGTAATGTAAGATTTTAATTATCCTCCTCCTCCCCTTTAATAATTACGTAATATGTGTAACTCCTCTAACTTTAAAACTAATCATTTTAGTAGTGAAAAATTGATAAAAAAAAGTAAGAAATTGTTATTGTATCTTTAATACCATTTGAACCCTTAAATCTAAATATAAAAAATATAAAGAGAACTAAATAATGTTAGAAGAAAATTAAACAAAATTTAAAAAAGAACGAAATGAATTGTAAAAAAAAATTTTTGGCTTTCATCAAGAAAAATTGAAGATAATTTCAGATTAGTATAACAGATATCTAATTCATTTTAGATTTTTTCAAATTAATCTATTATTAAAAGAAAGATATAACAAATCAAATTAATTAAAAACTAAATGGATAAAGTTAATAGTCTAAGAAAATTCCATTGAGAAAGTTCATTCAAGATTTAAATGTTCTAAAAGTATAAATACTCTGTTTACAAATAAATAATAAATCAACTCTTAAAGATTAGAATATAAAGATCAAAATCCTATCTACAAATAATCTTTATCCAAAAATATCTCAAGAACCTTATGTACAATACTCATCTTAAAGATGACAATTTTAAACTTACAAGTTACTTTAAAAGCTAAAAAATAAGTCTTAAATTTCTTTTGTAATAAAACTGAATAATAAGTAATCATGATTGTAAAAACTATTTGAAATAGAGATTTTAGAAAAAGTTGATAGTTGCAAGAAAGCATTGTGAGAAAATAGAAAAGAAAAAAAGAAAAAAATCTTTATATAATAAAATAATATAACTTGAAAAATGCATTAAGATCAATGGCTGATAAGTATTACATATGAAACTGTAAAAAAAATAATATTTTAAAATAGTAATATATATTAAATTAATTTAAGGAGTTAAATAACAAATTAATTTGGTAAAATATTAATGTTACAATCTGTTAAATTAATTATCTATTTTCAGTTATATACAATAATTAAGTATTATAATAAAATTATTCTATAAGAATGCGTATAATTTTATTATAATTTTATTTTTCTTATTATGATATTTATAATATTATTTTGCAAAATTTAATCTTAGAAGCAACTAGTTCATTAACCTTATAGGAACTTCTCTATTTTATAAGTTTAATGAAAATTCTAATTACTTACAAATGTCTATTGCAAGTACAAAGATAAAATCAGCTTTGATATTTATATATTTTTTAAGACAATTAATTGAAGAAAAGGATTTATCAAAGAGATAAATTAAGCAAATTATTTCTGAATATTTTATTCAAATATATTATTTTTGAAGTTAATTCAGTTTAAATTTATAAGACAGAAGTAATGATAGTAAATTTGATCATAAAATTAAAACAATGAAAAGTTAAATAGTTGGCACTTGAATTTTAACTTACAGAAGTTCATTCTTTAAGGAGAGCCCTAACCCTAATTAACCCTAACTCTAATCTAATCCCAATTAATCTTATACAGTCAGACCTTCATATAATCACCCAATCAATTCTACTAAAATTAGTGATTATATAGAGTTGTGACTATATAAAGGTCAAATTTACTAATAAAATGATATGTAGGTTAACAAAAATCAGGTGCTTATAAAGAAGTATTCTTATATAGAAGGTGATTATATGGAGGTTTGACTGTATTATCTTAATTTAATCTTACACTAATTCTAATAACCAATCCAAATACCCTTTAATATGTATATAACATATCTGTTTAATATATTTTTGGTCAATTAAGTATGCTTTATAAAAAAAAGATTATTTCATTTGATTCTGTGTAGTTGCAAGAATATAAAGTGCTAAAAAATCTTTAAAAATCTTATTAAAACTTCCAAAGAATTCTAATAGGATATCAATTTGAGGCAAAATATTATACATTTGAATTACACATTCATATTTCACTTCATTACCCTATAAAAAAAATTTATACTTAAAATATATTTAAAATGCACTTAAATTTCTT
>JADRCO010001642.1:0-17865 GCA_021464525.1 Rhizophagus sp. LPA8_4_AMF | reverse complement strand
TGGCAATTAAATAAATTTTTCTTAATAAAATTCAGTTTTAATATAGCAGAAATAAGCAGAAATTCAAATAAAATAAGCAGAATATGCGCAGAAATAAACATTTTAAAGCCGCAGAAGCAGGGGGTAAATCGCCGCAGATTTTGAAAAATTTAGCCGCAGAAATTCATCGTCCCTGCTACTGGGCCACTGGGATAACTGGGGTAGCTATGTCGATACTAAATAGTCACGTGACTAAATTCAAATAATAATGTTTACGAAAATAATTTTTCATGTTACTTTCTCGTGAATATTCCACGCGTTTAAATGTCACTATCCAACTCATTTTCCTCTACAGATAATAGAGCTGTAACATCGCAAACATCACTTTTAAACTTGGAGTTTCAAAAACATGTAGTAGAATTCACATTCCCTTTACCTAAAGAAGTAGAGGAATTGACTCGTGATACTGGTGGGTTTGTTTTTGTCAACAACTTGTCGCGTCATTTTAATGCAACTGTTGGGCTTTAGAATTTGTTAGGAAACTTTGTTTTGTTCATTACTTGAATGCTTTTTATTAGAGGCGTATATTGGCGTACTTAATTGGCAAACTGAACATGCTGCAGTAGTAACCCAGGCCCATTGTTTTGTGTGGGATTACGGCGGTGTCGATAATTTTAAGGTTAGTTTTAAATTAGAATTATTTATGATTATAATTAAAATTTATTTATTTTTTATTATTTAGCAACTTTTCGAACAAGAAACGTCTATTTACAAGTTCAAAATGCCCATGTGTGATGATGATGATAAATTAGATGATTTAAATAATCATCCTAAATTACCATTAGTATGTATTATACCATCTAATCAACATCAAAAACCAGGTCTACTTGCTTGTTCTCGTAGAGGTGAATTTCGCTATTGGGAGGATATAACACGAGAAAGTGTTTTTGAAGATCATTATTCGAGCTTGAAAGTATATCTTCAGGAAGGAGATTATGGAACACATTTGGCTTGCTATGAGGTACAAATTTGTTTATTATTTTTGAGAAATATAGGAATAATGATATTTTATAGTATTTTCTTATAATTTAATTAAATAGACCCACCAGTCATCACAAGATAGTTGTATTATAATTTTCGGTTCAGCACGATCTGTATTATATCGTATTAATATTTCCAAAACGGGAATGAGTTCTTCTTCACTTTCACGTTCTGTGGGAATTATGGAGAACTTTAGTTCGTACCTTTGGTTAAGCAGTAAATATGATACAGGAGACATTATAACTACAACATTAGGAAACAGGCTAGAGAATAATTTACTTAGGTTTGTTAAATGTAAGATAGTTTAAACTAACGCGTTTTGAATTTCTAATTCTCTTTTTTTTTTGTGACTATAGTGAAGTTTTTGTATTGATGGAAAAATCACTAGAGAAATGGGCTTTTGGACAAGCTCGTTCGGTTAATAAGGTTAATTTATTATTACATATTAATTTTTCAATTAACTTATTTCTTATATATTTATGCTTTTTTAAAGTATGTGCAAGGACAAGATATATACAACAATATAATTCAAGAAATTTATTTAAGTGATAGTAGAATAAAAAAAACTGATCAGGTAGATTTAAAATTACTGGACATGGAATTTACAAGGTATAAATTATGAGTTCTTTTTAAAAATATATTCGTCTTTCTAATCTTTCTAATGGTGATCTTTAAATAGGGATAATGAATTAGTCATTCTTGTATCTTATTTTTTTGGATCGAATCAAAACGAGATAGTAGAAAATAAAAATTTATCTCACGCATTGGTAATATTAAGCACTGAAGAGGTGCAATTTTCAGATGCTGTAATTTATAAGGTAAACAGCATTCATAGGCTCAAAAATCAAAGCGTAAGTTATTCATTTAATATATAGCTAATTTTCACATAGAATTTGTCAATATTTATCATTCGAATATTATTTAATGTTGGAACTATACTGGATTTTAGAATCTTTCCCTTGGACCACAAGCAAATTTAGTCATGCCTAATGGAGGTCCGGCTGTTTTCGTGGTTTTCTCACAAGCGATTATAATTACAACAATATTAGAAGGTGAATTGATTTTAGTGAAATAAGCTTGAACCCTTTAATAGCTCACAAAAACACTCAATAGGTTTTTTTACAAATTAACAAATTACGTAAAGGTTCCAACTATAGCAATATAGTAAGTTTGCAAGATCAGACCAGAGATCGAATTATTGGATTGTGTGGCGAAGGATCTAAGTCATGGCATGATAGAAATATTGATCGTGTTAGTCGAATAAATATATTAACAGCCAAAACTGGTATTATGGCTTGCAAATTAAATTTGATGGAAATAATGGATGAAAGAGATCATACTCAGTAAGAAACTAAATGATTTAAATTATATCAAATATATAATTTTATTTTTTTTGAAATTTTTTTTTTTTATATAGCGATCAAATGAACCTTGACAATTCACAGGTAATGGATTGTTTATTGGACATTATTTCTAATCTTGTAAATTTATTCATTCGGAACAATATTTATAATATATGATCGTTAGGAAATGAGAGACCGCGAATTAAAAAGGATGTTGGAACAAGCAGTATTTAATACAAGTGAAAAGGCAAGCAGTGATTCTGTACATTACTTTTATATTCTATGTTTCAATCATTATTTCTAACACGTTATGCGTTAATTTGCTAATTAGGTCCCAGTAACAAATTATATCTCCTGTGAACATGATGGTGACATCAATTCTGCAGCTATCGAAATTAGTGACGAGATAATGAATTCACGTAAGATTAACCTCATTTTACTTAATTATATGAATATGCTGGTATTAATTCCTCAACCTAATTTATTATATTTAAGGTTCACAATACTTGTTTGATTTCATTGAGCTTAAATCACAGCTTAATGAAAGATGTAGTAAAATGTCTCTACTCATTCAAATAATCAAATTTAGCAACATGCTTAATAAGGTATATATTTATTGTGATCATAACAAAATGGTATGTTCAAATCCTTTTCTAAGAATATATTTTTTGGTTTAATTTTCACGAAAATAGTTATACCCTTCCACTCGTCAACATTTATTTTGGAATGCAGAAAAAATGGCGTGTGCACTAAAGTTATGGGAATATTATAATTCCTCCTTATCTTCGTATGTAAAAATATATCAAAATGCAAATTTGCGATTTCGAAATCGTTAATTAAGTTCTTTTTTCTTTGGACTGTCTATATTAGAAGAGGCCAAACCGAAGATTCTCAACGCAAATTACTTGTTAGTGCAATTCAAGAATATTTACAAGAACGTGAAATTCAGATAAAGCCTAATGAAGATATTACCAGATTTTTCTTTCGATTTCATGCAAGTATTATGATAACATTCAACGAATATATATTTATATATAATGAATAGGATGAAATTTAAAGTAAATCGTATCGGTAAGCCGAGCTATACTGAAATGATTACCTTATTTAAATTCTTAGGTACGAGATATTGGGTTCATCTTCATTTATATTGAACAAGTCATAAGTAAATGCCTTGTACAAGAGGATAGCAATTTATTAATTCCCGAAGCCAATAATATTATCTTGGTATCAAATTTAATAACTTCGGTTTAGTTTATTTTGCTTAGATAAAAGATTTATTTATGATTTTATTTATTTATTAGCTTTCATTCGAAGCGGCATTTAATTTTAGAAGAACTAATAAGGATTTATATGTTATCACTTCGAATTGTTTAAAAGAATCTTGGACGTGTTAGTAAATTTCTTTATTCATTGTTCAAGGCTTATTAATATTATACTCTAATAATTCTTCTGATTTTATATGGGATAGTTCATCCTGAACTTCTGAAAGTACTTTATCAACAATTCGAAAAGACTAGTAATATTATTCAAGATTCGGATATTCAAAATGACGGTGAAAAAATTGAATCTTTAAAAGACCAATTAGTTAAATTAGCTGATATTTTGCTTGGAGCTACTTCTGAACGTTTAAATTGGTAAGTTAATTTAGATGCGAAGCTAACAAAATGATCCCGATAATCTCATTTCTTAATACTTTTAAAAGTGATGATTCAATAACAAGGGAAGATGCACAAATATATCGCAATGAATGGACAACTATTTTAAAAAAGCTTGGTAGGTATTCGTATGTTCATTTGATTAATATATACATGAAATAACTTTATCATTATTTAGTTCGAGTCGGAAAAAGTGATGATGCTTTTGTCCTTAGCGAAACTTATGAGGAATATAAAATATTAGTAGATTTAGTCATGTATCATGGTCAAAATATAAATTATTACATAAAAAAATATGTGAATAAATATCAAGAAAATTTTGAATATCCATTATATGAGTGGTATGTCGAAAAAGGTTGGTAAAATCATTATCAATTATTTATTGTAATTTTGATTAACTTTATAAAATTATAATGTTAGAATTATACGCTGATTTATTAAGTCAGTCCCATGCATATGAATATAAAGACAGTCTTCAAAAGTTCTTGAATGAGCGTAATTTGAACGGTATTTCGTGGATGCATGATATATATTTAAATCGGTATGGTGACGCTTCTATTAAGTTGCGTCATTTAGCAAAAAATCAATCTCGTGTAGATCGAAATAAGGTAAAAAAACTTTATAAATGGAAAATTATTCGCAATTTATATATTTTTTTCTTTTTCTTTTTCTTTTTTTTTACTTTTTTACTTGCTTTTTTAGACCTTTCTTAGTATGAGCAAACTATCTTTTCTGGCTGAACTTGGTGATGAAATTGACTTGAAAAATGAAGATGTACAAAGAAATTTGGATGGTAATGTGTTTATCCCATAAATGTTAATACTAATATAATTATGTGCTAATACAATTTTATATCTTTGTTAGAAATCGATAATGGATTTGAACTCTTAAAAGCTTATTCTGACCTACATGATCAATTTGTTAGCTTTATTACTTCACAAAGACAATATCATGATACAAAACCTAAACAAGTAAACGCGATTATGGAAGGAACTGCGGGTAGCTGGAAGCGTCATAAACCAGCTTTGGCACAGGTGATACAACACATTTTTCTATTAATTACATATAAACTTCAATTATTTATTAGACCAATTTATTGTTTCAGATTTACGAAAAGCAAGTGATTAAAATTTTAGATCGCGAAATAATTCCAACAAGTGAATTGGTTGAAGTTATGACACTTGCAGATAAAAAAATGGAGAATGCTTTTCCTTTTGCGCTTCAGTTTACTCTAAACGATAATAAGGTCAATAAAGCTTATTTCACGTTAACATTGATCTTATTTCGCAATTTGACTTATGAACCTATTTTATTTCACTTTTTTTTAATTGCAGATATCTGAAGATCATCGTCGTACAATATTGCAAACTATATGGCGAAGGATTTACCTTAATGACAAGTATGAACAATTTTTATCATTTAATTTCATTTATTTCTATTCTTTTAACATATTTAAATTACCGCAAGCTGGGAAATTTTATTAGATACCAGTAATATATCTGATGAAGAATTGAACAAGCACATTAAAAGTACTTTTGTTTATATCGCATTAGAAATTGTGAATCGCTCAGTTACTGGTATGTCTACTTTTCATACTGTTGTTAAGTATTTTTAATTAATTACCCAATTTATATTTGTTAGGCATTCCATTAAACCAGTGGTTTTATCCACCTGCTGAAGCGTTTTTCTCAAGCACGATAGAACAATTCCATAAATGGTTTCCTCTTTTAAGTGAAGAACAAATTAAAAGTTTAATAGAAGATTACTTAAAAGAGAATGATGATTTGAAACATTATATTGATAATTATCACTTGGATAAGTATGTAGAATACGCACTCGGACTATTAGATCTCAAGTCGAAATTTGGATAAACTTTTCATCGAATGAATATTCAGTAAGCAAAATATCGCGGTTAATATAGATTATATATTTATATAAAATTAATCGTGATGATAAAAGCTTTATTTAAACCTTTCCAATCTTTTCATTTTTTTTTTTTTAACCACTACACATAAGACAGTTTTCTTTATTCTCGATTGAACATGCAATAGCAGCGTCAGAAGTCGAATTTTTATTTCGAGAATTTTCAGAAGGTTCAGTTTCAATTTCTTTTAAGGATAATTGGTCAACGGTAAACTTAATCAAAATGTCAATAAAATTAATCACTTATAAACACCAATAAAAGATTCACTTATAATAATTAATCACTTACTTTGATGGCATCCGCAGCGGGTTTAGTTCTTAGATAATACATGCCTGTTTTCAGCCCATTCTTCCACCCATAACTTAACGAATAAAAAAAAAATTAATTTTTATATGCATGTGAATGATCATATAACATGGGAATACTTACAAATGCATACTAGTTAGCTTTGCTTTAGTCGGTTCCGCGATATGTATATTAAGACTTTGAGATTGATCAATAAAAGCACCACGATCGGCCGCCATATCAATGATAACCTTTTGCGATATTTCCCATGTAGTTTTATATAATGCTTTAAGTTCGTCAGGAATTCCGTTAACTAGCACAATTATGAAATATAGAAGTATAGATAAATAAAATTAATTATTATTACCAATCTTATACAAGTTTATAACTTACCCCTCTGAACGCTTCCATTGTCTGCGATTATCTTATTTTTCATTTGATCGTTCCACAGACCTAAATCAACCAAATCTTTTAATAACCATGGGTTAACAATTTGAAATTCGCCAGCGAGAACACGTCGTTGGTAAATGTTGCTCGTATAAGGTTCAAAACATTCATTAAAGCCCAATATTTGTGAAGTGGAGGCAGTAGGCATTGGTGCGAGTAATAATGAGTTTCGTACACCATATTCTGATATTTTTTGTTTCAACAAATTCCAATCCCATAAATCAGTAGGCTCAACATTCCACATATCGTATTGTAAAATGCCTTTAGAAACCGGTGATCCTTGATACGACTCATACGGGCCGAATTTTTGTGCCAGTTCACATGATGCTTCTAATGCACCATGATACATTGTCTCGAATATTTGCTTATTTAGTTCCTTTGCGCGTAAAGAATCAAATGGAATACGCATAGCAAGGAAAGTATCCGCCAATCCTTTTTTTTTAAAAAAAAAGTCCAATCATATTTCTGTTAAAACAAAAAAAAAACTATTAAGATTATGTATAAAGAGAATATGACACCTTGAACACCGATACCAATTGGGCGATGACGGAAATTGGATCTACGGGCTTCTTCAACGGGATAATAATTTATATCGATTATTTTATTAAGATTGCGAGTTATTACCTTTGTAACCTAAATACGATTAAGATGACTTTTTTTAATAATAGTGATAATACGCAAATATTTTAAATAATAATATCATACCTCGTGCAAACGCTTGAAATCATATGAAGTTTTATTTTCAACAAACATGGGCAATGCTATACTAGCCAAGTTACATACAGCAACTTCATCCGGGCTCGAATATTCAACAATCTCTGTACACAAATTACTACATTTGATTGTACCAAGATTTTGTTGATTAGATTTACGATTACAAGAATCTTTGTAGAGCATATATGGTGTTCCCGTTTCGATCTGGGATTCAAGAATTGCTGTCCAGACTTTCTGAGCTTTAACGACCTTTCGCGCAAGTCCTTGACGCTCATATGATTCATATAATTTCTAAATATGATATCAAAGGTATAATTATATATTTACTTTATTAAAATGCATGTTTATTACGATCATACTAACTTCAAATTCATCACCCCAAACATCCATTAAACCAGGAGCTTCAGCCGGATCAAATAAACTCCAATTATCATTTGATTCCACTCTTTTCATAAAAAGATCCGAAATCCAAAGCGCATAAAATAAATCCCGTGCACGAACTTCTTCTTTTCCAGTATTTTTTTTTAAATCCATAAAATCAAAAATGTCAGGATGCCACGTTTCCAAATAAATAGCAAACGCACCCGGACGTTTGTTTCCTCCTTGATCAACATATCTAGCGGTATTATTATAAACGCGTAACATGGGAATAATTCCATTTGAATAACCGTTTGTTCCAGCAATATAAGATCCTGTCGCACGAATGCTATGAATATTCACGCCAATACCACCTGCAGTTTTAGAAATCATCGCGCATGTTTT
This sequence comes from Rhizophagus sp. LPA8_4_AMF, assembly GCA_021464525.1. Classification (NCBI taxonomy): domain Eukaryota; kingdom Fungi; phylum Glomeromycota; class Glomeromycetes; order Glomerales; family Glomeraceae; genus Rhizophagus; species Rhizophagus sp. LPA8_4_AMF. The sequence continues at coordinate 9,715 of JADRCO010001642.1, read as the reverse complement.
CAAAGTATCATATATTCCCTCTATTGAATCATCTTTCATAGTTAAAAGAAAACAACTCGAAAGTTGAGGCCTAGGTGTGCCAGCATTAAATAAAGTCGGAGATGCGTGAGTAAAGAACTTTTCTGACATCAGATTATAAGTTTCAATAGCAGCTTCGATATCATCTCCGTGAATTCCAACTGCAACGCGCATAAGCATATGTTGGGGACGCTCGGCAACTTTTCCACCTATTCGTAAAAGATAAGATCTTTCGAGAGTTTTAAATCCAAAATAATTATATTTATAATCTCTATCATAAATGATCGTAGAATTAAGTTTTTCCGAATTGTTCATTACAATATTATAAGTTTTAACAGAAATCATTGACGCGCGTTTCCCTGTTTTCGGATTTATATAGTTATAAAGATCTTCAATAACATTGGAAAAAATCTTTTTAGTTTCTTTATGAAGATTAGAAACAGCAATACGAGCAGCAAGGACGGCATAGTCCGGATGTTTAGTCGTCATATACGCGGCCGTTTCTGCAGCCAAATTATCTAATTCAACAGTGCTAACACCTTGATAAACTCCTGAAATGACCTTGAAATATATAAAAGTGACATTTATCAAATTTTGATATAAAAATATCAATAAAATTAAAGTCTTTATTGACTTACAAACCTTTTGAGTGACAGCTACTGGATCAACAAAGTTTAAATCAAGGCCATAACATAATTTGTTAATACGCGCAGTAATCTAAATTAGAAATAGCGATAGCAATTCTTTAAGTTAAAAACTCCTAAAAAAGTAAAACGGAAGTCATCTAATCTGATCACCTTATCAAAGGCAACGCGTTCTTTACGACCATCTATTAATTAAGGAGGAGTATTTTTTTTGTTAAAAAAAAAGTCGTAATTTGCCTGTCTAGTAAAGAAAAATTATTAAACAAACCTCTCTTGAAGACAAACATGTTTATGTTTTTAAATGAACTACTGAAATTTGGAATATATTTGAAAATAAAGACGCGACCGATTTTGTTAGTCGCGAAATCACGTGACTATAAATGTCACATGCAAAAATTACGTATGACATGTATGACAAAAATGTGACCTGCAGAAAAACTGTGATTTTTCTTATTTCCATAGTTATATCATAGACAAAAATTATAAAATACACCATAATGCTTAACATTATAGTTATATGATTTATGTATTTTAATTGTTACTTTAACTTTTTATTCTATATTATTAGTAGATTAGCTAAGCTGATCTATTAATATAATAATTATATTCCACTTTGCAGTATTTAATTCTGCAGCATACACTTTACATATACAGTTCAGCTTCACTATAGTGAATCTCATGGGCTGAAGGTTAATATTCACTATAGTTAGGAATTCACTAATCACATATAGTGAATAAAAATAAGATTTTTGCTATATTAAAAAAATCTTATAATCTTTTTTTTTTTAAATTTTGCAGCATATTTACAAATTAATTAATACAGACAAAAGTAATCTAATATATGAAGTAAAAATAAAAACTATGCTATACTAATTTAAAGAATTTGTAAATCATCTGTCATCTATAAAGACCCATCTGTCACTGTCGATTGCCTTGTTGTCCTTCGCAAGTAAATCACATAGTAAAATGGATTTTCTTAGAGAAATCCTTCTTGCAGTCTATGGAAAAAAATCTTATAATCATGTAATATATATTATACAGTAATAATTATAACTAGACATATTTAAACAAAGTATGCAATAAATATATTCTTTTGGTTTTTTCATAAATCTGTGCATAAATACTTACTATTTCCATTCAAGAGGTCAAAAGCATTAACTTTATTACATCAAACAATCAACTATATATAGCAGAAATGTAAATAAAGTTACTTGAGCTTATCTGAGTAAGTTATATATATTTGATATTTTAGTTAATAGATTTTGCTCATATAATTTGACATATTAAATTTATTCCAATTATAGTAAACTGATAGTAAGAGCATTTACAAGTATTAGCAATTTTAATGTCAATTAAGCTCCCAAAATGACAGATCATTATATATTAGAACTTAAGCCTTAGAACTAATCTTTCTCCAAATAAAGAGTAGAAGCTTTATATTAATCTATATAACTGAGAATTCGTATTAGGCAGACTGATCATGTGACTACTGTATTAAGTTTTCTATCTTCTTTGGTGTAATAAATATCTTTAATCTAAGGTGAAGATATAGATAATATATAAAATTCTTATCATAAACTAAGATGTTTAAATATATGATAATATTTAATTTTTTATGAAAGCAATGCATTTATTGATATAGATTAAGTTGTAAGAATTACATGCAAACACTCAAAAGCTCACTATTCAACTAATCCTTAGTCATCAATAAACTACCTGTCATCCACTAGGAATTCTATACATATACTGTTTTGCTCTAATTCTCCTATATGAGTAACTAATATATGTAATAAAGGTGCTCTTAACCCTAAGCAGTGTTGGGTTTTGAACAGATTTTTTAGAATTTGATAAAATTTTAAACAAGTTTTTGACAAGTTTTGAACATATTAAAGCTGTTCAAACCTGTCCAAAATTGAAGGTTTTGGACAAACTTCCCAACACTGACCCTAGATATAGATAGCCCTGAAATTGCTTTTTTTAATTTTGGCTAGAAGTTGAAATCCAAAATGCCAAAATTGTTTTTTAGTTCCAAAATTAATTTATTTAATAGCCAAAATTTTGTTTAAGTTTTTTTGAATTCTTTAACTTAAAATACATTAAATTATTTAATTATTTTATAATTAGGTCTAACCAATTAAATTATGTATTTTACATAACCCCTCCCTCTATTTTTCATGATCGTCACTTAATATTATACAATTTACATAACTAATAGTATATAGTCTTGTGATTTTGATCTTGTGATTGTGAATATAAAAAAAGATCTCCAGATAATCTATTTGCATGAAATATCCTGTAATGGAATTATTTCTCGTTATTTCTTTTAAATTTATATACTGTCAATATGGCAAATATATATATCTGTGACTGGATTTCTTATAATTAATATAATAATTAATATAATAAATATGTTGTATCTTATAGTAACAGTTAATGAAGGTATTCATTGTGTACTTCCTAAACAAATAGTTACAATCGCAGAAAATAAACAGTTTTCAAAGTTATATGAAGTATTTACTTTAGATCAATTTAATAATCAAGTAAAGTATTAAAGTTTATGTATGTCAAAATAAAATTGACAAATAGGTAGAAGTAAGTGATGGTTTAAGTGGTGACCTTGAACTTATGAAGGTTTTAGGATCTAATCATGTAAATTTATACTTCTCGTAGAATCTGTAGCAGCAGATATAGAACCACCAAATTTCTCTGATGCATTTAACATTATGATAAGAAGTGCACAACAACCAAAATTTCTATAGAATCATACTGAACATACTAGGCGTAATTTATTATACAATGAAATTATTAATCTTTTAGTATGCAATTAAAAAGCTGGTTGGAAGAGGAGCATTTACTAAACATTAGGAAAAAAATTTATAGAATATATTACAAATGTTCTCTGGTATATTGATTCATATTTAGAGTTATTATATTCTCGCTCCTGCCATCTGTCTGCACTGTTTAAAAAATTGGCAACATATGCAAGTGATGATCCTGATAGAAATGTATAATGTTGCATATTGTACTAGTCATCACAAAAAGGAATCTATTTTGTATCAAAAACTGGATCTTTTTATTAAATTATTAGAATTATCTATAGGATAACCTTGGGTGAATGATAATGAATGGAATAATATCATTCCTACCATAATTGCCTTGATAGAAATAATGTGAAAATATGGTGAACATCTCATAAAAAGCTAAACAATAATAATTGCTATTCACTATAATGATGAATCTGCACGCAATCCAGCAAATAATGCTCATTTATTCCATGTACTTGACTATAAGAAAGATGATTTGGACCAACAATTTCAAAAGTTAAATAATACTGATTTACAAAGTAGTTTTTACCATTATATCAATGTTTATTTTTATCTTCCTACAGATGTTATGAAACGTTATCAATATCTTAAAAATCTCTGGTTAACTTGTCCAATTGGAATTTATAGGTAGTAAAGTTATAATTATTATCATTTGCTTATTTAATTAATACTAATGTAATTTTTTTTAGATATACATAAAGAAATTATCTCAGTACAATAACATATATATGGAAAGACCAGAATCTGAAGTAGCTGATAAATTCCAAGATGAGATTGAAAAACACTAGTCAAAATAGTCCAGTTCAATTAAATTTTAGATAGGAAAATTTGGGCCAATTTATGTCTGAAATCTGGCTAAAATTGGCCAAATGTTTATTATACCGAGTGGTATAATTCAGATTGCTACTCAACTGACAAAATTTTTACTGAAATTAGTTGATTTCTTACCAAAATTTAAGTTTTATTTTTACCAAAATTTAGTTTATTTTTTACCGAAATTTGGTTATTTTTCAATTAATTTTTATTATATTTAAATTACATTATTATATTGTATATTTTAAAATCTAAAATCTATATAAAAAAATCTAATATCCTCAATAAAACAGTTTTCTAAAGCTTTTAAATTGCTATTCAAAAATTTACTGGCATTCCACTTATAGTCCAAAAGTCAGACCAGTTTTCCTAAAAAAAAAGAAAAAATCATTAAAATAACATTTTTTTAAAATAAAAAAGTTCTGAATTGAAATTTACCCAGAATTTCGGTATACAAGTCAGAGCTAATTTCTTTACAAAAAAATAATAAAAAACTGTTAAAAAAAGGTTTTTTTAATATTTTTTAATAGTTATGAAAAAAAATTTTAAAACTAACCTTTGGAAATTCAGTATCCAAGTTGGAGTTAATTTCTCTACAATAAAAATAAGAAAAACATCAAAAGACATTTTTTTTAAGATTTTTTAATAGTTTCAAAAAAAAATTTTAAAACTTTACCTTTAGGAATTTGATATCTAAGTAGGAACCAATATCCTTACAAAAATATAAAAAAAATGTTAAAAAACTGTTTTTTTTAATAGTTTTAAAAAAAAATTTTTAAAATTTACCACTGGAATTCAGTATTTAAATAAAAGCTGATATCTCTACAAAAATATAAAATGTTAAAAAATGTTTTTTTTAAAAGTTTTGAAAAGTTTTTTCAATTTTTCAAAACTTTACCTTAGTTTGGGATTTTAGCATCCAAATCAGAGCCAATTTCCCTATAAAAAAATCAAAAAATGTTAAAAAACATTTTTTTAATAGTTTCGAAAAGATTCTTTGAAACTTACCTTTAAGATTCAGTATTCAAGTAGAAGCTGATTTCCTTACAATAAAAATAAAAAAAATGGTAAAGCTTGACGTTTTTTTATTAAAGTTTTGAAAATAATGAAACTTTACCTTTGGAATTTCAGTATTCAAGTCAAAGTCGATTTCCCTATAAAAAAATAAAAAAAATGTTAAAGCTTAATATTTTTCATTAAAGTTTCAAAAATAATGAAACTTTATTTTTGAGAATTCAGAATCCAAGTAAGAGTCGATATCCCTACAAAAATATAAAAAAATATTAAAAAAACATTTTTTTAAAATTTTAAAAGTTTTCTCAGAACCCCACTTACTTCTAATAGGGGTCTTTGAAAATATAAAGTAAAATTTATATTAAAAAAAAATTTAGGCTTCTTAATAGCCTAAGGTAAAATTATATATGCAATAGATAAAGGTCTCCAGTTTCATAAGGTAAAGTAAAAGTAGCTCTCTAGTGTTATAAAGTAAATTTGAATATAGGTTTTTATAAGTCTCAATATATAATAAGGTAAATTCGTATATAGATTTTAATATTTACCTATATACTATAAATAGAAAAATTCTGATATAATTTACTGTATATCAGTTTATTTGAATATTGGTTTATCAAGATCTGACTGTAGTATCGTATACACATCAGATCTGATTTTTATTAAATTTTTTATGAAATTATTTTTTTGCAATTTATTGCCGTTTTCAAAATGGTTGAAATTTGATAATTTATACGAGGTAATGACAAAAACACACAAAAAAAACACACAAAAAATTATTTCAAAAAACACACTCAAAAAAACACATGTAATGTGTGTCATGTAATACGAGATCACAAAATCTTAAGTTTTTTTTGCGCTAAAAGTCTTATTGCCGTTTTTAAAAAGTTGGAATTGACACCAAGCCGCAAATGATCTGCAATCACGTGATCACGACAATATTTGATTCACGATTGTTTTTTATTTATTTTTATATAAAATTTAAAAGCTATACACAAAATTGATAATCTAAGTTAATAAAGAATTCAAATATATTGTTTAGGTTAAATTTTAATTATATTTTCCCATGCCAACTATAGTTTATTACACTAAATTTCACTTAAATAGCGTTCAAGATAAAAAAGATTAATCGATTAGATAAATTTCATTAAAAAAAATCCCATAATATAACATAAAATAAATAAACAAACCTTGTAGCAACTTATTAAAAACATTTCTCCCTTTTCTTTCTATTTCCAAAGCTATAAATATAAGATTTTAATTATTAATTAGTTAATAAGCTTAATAAAAAAAATTAAATAGATTGAGTATTTCCACATAAATATGTAAAGTAGTGTCATAAAATACCATTTTACTGCTTCCCAAGAGGCCTGAGAATACTTTGGTTAGTTTAGTTGTAGTGTGATTCTAGTGTAGTGTCTTTTTTATTCACTGTGATCTAAGTGTGATTCAAGTGTGATTCAAGTGTGATTCAAGTGAGATCTTGGAGCTAAAGAGTAAAAATACCAGTTTATTTTTGACTAAACTTGACAAACTCATAGTATACACGTGTGTTTATTGAAATATTAAAAAAAAAATATGGTAGAACTTTAAAAAATTTAGACTTTAAATATAAGAAACGAAAATTTTTTTTTCGTATATGAATTTTTTTTTTGTGTTACATGATCGACATCAATTTCAACCATTTTGAAAACGGCAATAATTATTTTTAAACCGAAATTTTTTATTTTTTTTTTTAAAAAAACATGAAACAAAATAAAAATAAAAAGTTATTATTTTTTTGGTTTGTTTAAACTAAAAATTTTATTATTTTTTAATTTTCTTTATTTTTTTCAGTTTGTTTAAACTGAATTTTTTTATTTTTCTTATTTTTTTCAGTTTGTTTAAACCAAAATTTTTATTTTTCTTTATTTTTTTTAGTTTATTAAACCAAATTTTTTATTTTTCTTTATTTTTTTTGGTTTGTTTAAACCAAAATTTTTTTATTTTTTTCTTCATTTTTTTCAGTTTGTTAAACCAAAATTTTTATTTTTCTTTATTTTTTTCAGTTTGTTTAAACCAAAATTTTTTTATTTTTTCTTATTAATTTTGGTTTGTTTAAACCAAAATTTTTATTTTTTTTATTTTTTTCAGTTTGTTTAAACCAAAAATTTTTTTAATAAATTACTATTTATTTAAAAAAACTTATTAATTTTGAGTGATATTTTACGTTTCTAACCAGTTAATATTCTGGTGGTTTTAATAATGTAAAGGTAAATTTCGCAGCATTCTTGTTACAAAACTTTGATTATTTTTATTTTGTATTTAAGAAACGTTATTAACAATTCTTGTTTTTTCTTTTTGTAGATCTTTAGCTTTGAGTTTGAATGGATTCAGATTTCAGAAATAGTAAGTTTCAAAGTCTTTACTTTGAAACTTTTGAGTAGTTTATAAGAAACGTTACTAACATTTTTTTCTTTTTTTTTATAGGTCCTGTATCGAGCTTTGAATTTAGATTCAGTAAGTTTTGCAATATTTATTTTTTTATTATTAGAAACATTTTCTAACGTTTTCTTTTTTTATTTTGTAAGAATGGACTCTAGTCTTAGAAATGACCTGGTAAGTCCATAAGAGAAGGATTTTTGATATTAACTTAAAAAAACATACTAATATTTCTTTTTTCTTTATTTTGTAGAGGTTGTTAGGCATTTAGACGTGTTCATTGTCTATTAATTCAGATTTGGCATGAATGCCATAATATTTGGCAATCTAAATTAATTTTGTGAAAAATATAATATGCAGTAATGGACAGGAATATGCTAAAAAAATAAGTAAAGAAACATATATGTTTCTTTTTTATTTTTTTTTAAAGAATGCCAGACTCTTAGATGAATCAGACTTGCACTTGCTATTAGCATAGAAGCATCACATAGAATCAAACTTTTATATTTATTTTTTATTTTTGCATGATAGATGTATAATTTTATAGAATAAAAGCATTTCTCTTTTATAATAATTAAAATCTTATATTAAATAAATACTATTAAACTATATGATAAAAACTTTATTTTAATAATAAAACTTTATTTAGGTCTTTGAAAATATAAGGTAAAATTTGATATAATTTTAAAAGGTCACTATATGTATAAGGTAAAATTATGAGACAAGAAGGGTTGGTAGTAAAATTACTAGTAAATTTGAAATTTTGTCTGGAAACTTTTATTAGAAGTAAGTGGAATCCTGTTTTCTCAATTTTTTGAAACTTTAGTTTTGGAAACTCAGTATCCAAATAGGAGCCGATTTCCCTACAATAAAAATAAAAATTAAAATTTAATATTTTTTTATTAAAGTTTTGAAAATAACAAAACTTTACTTTTGGGATTTTAGTATCCAAATCGGAGCTGATTTCTCTATAAAAAAATAAAAAAATGTTAAAAAAACATTTTTTTAATAGTTTCAAAAAGATTTTTAAAACTTGCCTTTGGGAATTCAGTATTCAACTTCGGAGCTAATTCCCTACAATAAAAAAAAAAACATTAAAATTTACCATTTTTTTGTTATAATTTTAAAAATAATGAAACTTTACCTTTGAGTTTCAGTATTCAAATCAGAGCCAATTTTTCTATAAAAAAATAAAAAAACGTTAAAAGAACATTTTTTTAATAATTTCAAAAAGATTTTTTTAAAATTTGCCTTTGGAAATTTAATATTTAATTTCAGAGCTAATTCCCTACAATAAAAATAAAAAAAACATTAAAAATTAATGTTTTTTATTAAAGTTTTGAAAATTCAAAACTTTACTTATGAGGATTCAGTATCCAACTTCAGAGCCAATTCCCTACAATAAAAATAAAAAAAACATTAAAAATTAATGTTTTTTTATTAAAGTTTCAAAAATTCAAAACTTTACCTTAGGATTTGGTATCCAATTTCAGAGCTGATTCCCTACAATAAAAATAAAAAAAATGTTAAAAATTAATATTTTTTTATTAAAATTTCAAAAATTCAAAACTTTACCTTAGAATTTAGTATCTAACTTTAGAGCCAATTCCTTACAATAAAAATAAAAAAATGTTAAAAACTAACATTTTTTTATTAAAGTTTTGAAAATTTTGAAACTAACCTTTGGGATTTGGTATTCAACTTCAGAGCTGATTTCTCTACAATAATATAAAGAAAATGTTAAAAAACGTTTTTTAAGAAAGTTTCAAAACCTTTGTTTTGAAACTTATTTGGAATATCGGTGTTCATGTTGGAGCTGATTTTCTACATATAAAATATATAAAAAAACTTTTTTTTTTATCAAAAAACGTTTTTTTTATAAAGTTTCAAATTTATTTTTGAAATTTATCTGGAACATCAGTATCCACATTATCACCATTTTCAAAATAGTATATGCAATATTGATCACTAAATAAAAAAAAT
>JADRCO010001641.1:0-17870 GCA_021464525.1 Rhizophagus sp. LPA8_4_AMF | reverse complement strand
TATACTCATGAAAATTGAAATACAGATAGGTTCAACTTGCTAAATACTTTGAAAATTTTAATAAAACATTCGTATATTTGAAAAAGAAATTTCAGGTAAAAAAAAAGATTTATTTCAAAAGATCATGAAATGTAATGCTGTATTTAAAATTTATAGTACAGATCTTTATTCTGTTACGCAATCTCATATCTGAGTATAATACAGTATATTATACAAATAAGTATCTAATTGCTATCGTTATACAAATAAATATTTGATATATACTATAAAAAATAAATATTTCACATATCGGGTATCTGATAAATCAGTGTCCAATATATATTAGACAACTTATCAGTGACTAATAGTTAGACATATTTTGATATATAACAAATCGGGTGCCCAATATATAAAAATACCCAATATATATCTGATTAATTACTGATATATAGGTACCTGATATATATCTGATAATATTGACTAGTACAAGCAAATCACGTAATAGTCACAGAAGTTATAGTTACCCATAGGGACTGTCTATGTCAATTCGCATATGATCTCATCAAGTACTTTCTTAAATTCAATGATGTAAAGCTCTTGGTTCTCTCACAAGATAGCTTCTTTAATGATGAAACTGAACTCTGTCAAATTATCCTTGCTATCAACACTGTCTTTGTCTATTGGATGCAAAAAAAATGATTAGCAAGATTTATTTAGAATTTATTTATTTATCCTTTATTTATCTAATAATATTGGCTAACCAATACATACTATATAAATATTGATAAGAACGAAAAGAACAGTAACAGAAAATGCAAGAAGCTATTGAAGTCAATTCGTCATTTAAAATGTCAAAAAAAGGCCAATCTGACTTGATCTTTAAAGATCAGAGTGTACCCAAATTCCTCACAGAAAATATTATTGAAACAATAGATACATTATGCTAGATATTTTATTTTCATTATTATTTCTTTTAAAGACATTGTAATTTCTAACTTTATATATCATGTACAGGGTTGTTTATAACATGATTATTGCAAATTTCAATCATGATTATTTATCAACTCAACAATTTTGGTTTTGATCTCTTCTTAAACTCAAGATTTCACATACTCGTGAATGGAATTTCATGAAGGATTGCCCATATGAAGTGCTTGACCATGCTATTATACATGCAATTCAAGCTTAAAATGAAGTTGTCTGTCAAAATAATAAATTTAATAATAAAAAACATCATCTTCATTTTTAAAGAAAAAAGGTACTGTATAACATAAAAAGAATATTTGATAGTTATATAACCATGATACAGCACAAATGCATTATTACCAATATTAAGCATTGATAATTTTTTACTATGTTTATTCAAATAGGATAATTAGTAAACAATTATTATCTGTTCTCAATATTGTCATGAATCACTTAAGTTCTATGTCAGACTTCTCCATAATAAAAATATCATTAAATCAATAAATCATTATAAAGACAAAAACCCTCTTCTCTTTCCATTGCATCATGAATATCATTGAAAAAACCATAATTGGCCAAATTTGAAAGGAAAGGTTTTAATGGATTCAAAGTTGATATTTAACAAAAAATTAAATTATTGGACATTTGTTTGGGTATATGGTATGTTTGGCTTTTTCTATAGGTTTTTTAAATATAATTGCTATTAATTTATTTCTTATCTTATAACAGGTAAAAATGTTAAAAATTGTAATAATATTAATGTTGAAAATTGTGATGATAGCCAAATCACTGAAAACCTTAATGTTGTTGCTATTGATCCTGGTGTTCATACTGGTTGGTCTTGGTATTTTCCGTCCAAAGGATGTGGTTGGTTTGGTAATTTAGATATTAATCATATAATCCATTTGTCTTTATCCCTAGATGATCTTATTTTTTGATATATTATTTTTTTAAATTTATTTTTATTTTTTATAAGATACTTAGTTATTTATATTTTGTAGAACTACTTGTGCTCCTCCTAAAAAGAGAAATTCAATGAAAAGAGCTCAGGCTCATTTACAGCTTCGCATCCAAAACCTTATTAATGAATGTCATAAGAAAGTTGCCTTGTGGTTTCTTTTAAACTTTGATGTCATTATTATACCTCCTTTTATGGATCTGCTATGTCTCACCATCTTAATAGAAAAATCAATTCAAAAACAGTTCGCAAGATGCTTACCTGGGCTCACAGTCAATTTTGTAATCATCTTGTTTTCAAGGCTGAGGAGTTAGGTAAAAAGGTCATCATTCAAAATGAAGCATATACAAGTAAAACTTGCAGGTTGTTTATTTTCTTTTCACTTTTATTTTCATTATTTTCATCTTTTTTAATATCTGTTTTTATGCAGTTGTTGTGGATTTATTAAATATAACCTGGGTGTGTTTAAATGTAATAAATGTGGAGTAGTAATGGATAGGGATATTAATGGTGCTCGGGGAATTTTTCTCCGGGCTTTGCTTGATGGGGCTGTTTGTGTATAGTAAATCCACTATATGCACGCACTAATTGATGGTTTTATATATAGTAATTGACTATAGTTGACTATTTATATATATTAATGATCGATTCAATCCATCCGATTAAGTATAATTCTACGCATAACAAATATGTAATTTATTAATATCATCAGTAATATTATTGAAGTTTTTATTTTTGCGATTCCTGCAAATAATTCTAAGATTATCTATTAGCATAGATAATATACTGAAATTACTTTTTTCACCTGAAGGTGCAATGAAATAGTGTTAAAAAATCTTTAGATACAATTTCTTAATACTTTGTACTAGTTACTTACTACAAGAAAAAATTAAGTAACAAACTATTGTGTTGGCTTTGCTATTTATGTATCATTATTTGATCGAAAATTATATTTAATAATTATAGTGTTTGCTTCTTCAAAAGTACAATCTATTATAATATTGTTTCTTTGTTAATTTCTATTGCGCAAAAATTCTCTTAAATTTTTTTATCACTTATTTAGACTCCGGCCTTGAATTTTTTTACTAACCAAATTGCCATAATTTGCTAAAAAAAACTTTCAAACTCTTCAGCGTATCGCCATTACTCATTTTAAGATTTGGCGTCACCGGATTAGGACGTGGTTTGGAAGCAACAATATTTTTCCGTGAAGAAGCATATTGCACATTTGTCTTTTTATATCCCAAAGAATTATCGACAAGTTTAGAATCTCTTATAATGGGCGTTAAAATAGATGGTTGTTCATTACAAATAATTGTTACATCCGGTGTTGTTAATATTGTCCTAGAAAGAAAATCAAAACGTTAGATCATTTTAATAATCAAATTTAAAATAAATAATGATCCTTACGCATTAGAATTTAAAAGTTGTTCTTGTGAAGGTTGTGAAGGTTGTGAAGAAGGACCTTGTAAAAGGGTGCTAAAATCAGATGGCAAGATAGTTTGGTCTTGAATGGGTTGTCCCTCCATTGTTGGTGAAAAACCAGTACGTTGTCCCATTGTCGGGTTTACCGGGCTCTGACTTCTATTAGTTGAAGTTGATATTGGACTAATTGGACTCTGAGGACTTTGAAATCCATTCGATGATAAATTAGATTGTTGTTGCCGTTGTGAGTTTTGATAATTAGGAATACTAGACGAATCCATCAAAGGCCGCTCCTGCCGTCGTCCATTTTGTTGTCCATTCTGAAATCCATTCTGGTGCGAATAATTTCCAGTGATCATAGCTTTTTCTTGTTCTTGCTCTTTTTCTTTTGCAACTTGATTAACAATGTCTGTAAAATTCAAGTTAGGATCAGCCATTGTACGATGTAAAATTTCGTCTTGGGATATTAAAACATTCCTGGACCTTTCACTATATAATTAAAAATGAATTAAAAAAATTATATTACTTTGAAAAAATAAAAACAGCAAATACATACGGACGGAAGTAAGGTCCGTTCGCCATTCTTCTATTAATTCTGCCCATTGCCTAGATTAATAAAATTGAACAATTATCATATCAAATTGAAATATGTTCTTCGCAATAATATCTTACCTTTGCAGTATTTATAATAATAGGTTCATGAACTTTCTTTACTGGCGGATCGATGACTTGCTGAATATTAGAAATATGCCTACAATCATCACATGTGTGTACATGTCCACAAGTAGTACATCTGTGGGTCGGTTCGTAATTGTTTCTATTAATAGCCGAACCAGACGGAACTAAGTTTAAAGGCGTGTTAATTGAGTTCTGAGTATTGAAGCTGTCCAATACAGGTGCTGATTGAACGAACCGAGAGGTTGAAGAACTCAAACTCAGCGAGTTGTTAGTTTGTGACGTTGTAGGTACTTGTAATTGTTGCAAGAAATTAGTACTGGTTTGGTTTCTATCTGATAATATTGAATTTTGTAAAGGGCTTGTAGTAACCTGTGGAAAGTTACGATCAAGGTTATTCGACTGATTCCCATTATAATAAATCGAATTTTCTGATGGAGTTGAAGTGTGTGGAAGGTTATTTGAGGTTGTCGATCGGTTCGAAACAACAAAAATAGAATTCCTCATAGGGCAAGGTGATAGGTGCATCTTTTTTTGTCCTTTAAAAACGCAACGATTTGAAACAAAATTTGTAGAGGTTGAGCAATAACAATTCTGTTAAGCTTATAATTATATCACGTGATAACATGAAAATTAAATTTCTATCATTCAGGATGATAATTTTTTTATTAGGTAATTGCAAATTAAGTCCCTTTTATTTATTATTTAGGAACCCATGAAAATAATAATAAAAATAAAATATCGTTAATTGTAGTTTAAATTAGGTTTACATGTGATATATATATATACTGCGGATTTGAAAATAATCTGCCCAGACCCCGACGCCATTATCTAATTTGTCAAAAAAAAGGGAAAGAAATAAAGGAAAAGGAAAGAAACCTAGCAGAGAAGAATAAATATTTACAAATATAAAAGTAAAAAAAAAAAGAAAGCTATTCTGAATTTAGACTAATTATAATTATTCAACCAATTCAAACTTAGGCTTCTTTCTAGACCGTTGATTTTGATTATCATCATTGCCTTCCAAATAACGAGTTCCGTTATTATTCACAGAATTAGAAGCGTTAACTACATTGCTCACCATTTGCATATAGTCATCACCGCTCAAAACTGTAAAAGGATATGAATTATCTCCTGCTATAGCTAATGGATTTGATATCCAATTTTCACTAAGATTATCATCAGTCAAATCTGAAGAGATAAAGTTATTATTATTGGGTATAGTTGCTATTGGTCGGTCAGCAGTTCCCAGAGGCCTAGGGATATTTTGAAAATTTGGCATGACCTTTAAATGCATGCAGTATCTTTCTAGCATCGATAAAAGATTCGCTTTTGTGAATGGTTTGGCAAGAATGTCGTTCATTCCATGAGAAAGATATTTAATACATTCTTGCTTAGTTGTGTTGGAAGTCATACTTATAATAGGAGTATTGGGATCAAATCTTCTTATTCGAGTCGTTGCTTCAACACCTACATGGTAAATACAACGTTAATATACGAAATCGAAGTAATTATATGAAATATAACAATATTAAATAGTTTACCATCTAAATTTGGCAATACAATATCCTGAAAATTTTAAAAAATAGAATAAAAATAAAAAAAAACTTAATATAAATATTTGTTTATAAAATTATGTTAAAAAATTAAAGGATTACCATTAAGACAAGATCATATTTTTCGAAATTCATTTTATTAACAGCGCTTATTCCATCAACAGCGATATCAATAGCGCAACCAAAAACTTGTAAAAACTTAGAACCAATATTTTGATAGACGGCATCGTCATCAACAAGAAGAACTTTAGGAGGGACAGACCATGCTGGCACAAAAGTACTGCGGTGAACACGCATAGTATTTGAGGCTCTCTGTGGTGAGGTATTATCAATATGTGGAATACTAGAATTGCCATTATTATTTGAAATAGCAATAGGTAATGGAGACGATTGTGACTGTCTCGGTGTTAAGTGACCCACAGTAAGCACTGTAAGACCGTTGTCTGAAGGTTGCAAATTTATCATTGTGTCAGGGATATTTTGTGAATATTCAACATTCGATATGTTAATTGTTTCTGCAGAGTGCGATGCAACTGAAATCGATTGGGGAGAAATATAATTTTTCGGCGATACTGATTCTGATGGGGCAGAAGTGTTTATATTTCCAATATTGTCATCAGAAAGATTTGACCGTAATGGCAATAATTCTAAAGGTTCATTCGACGCAATTGCGCTAGAATCTGACAAGGATGTACCGGAATTGTTCATTTCACTGTTTGCAATATGATGTATTGATTGTGCTCGACGAGAAATCTCATTCATCTGATCAAAGGAAGCACGGGCAACTTCAGTGTATGAGTTAATAAGTTTTTGAGCTTGATCTGAAGGAATAAATGGAGTCGTCATGTTCTCGCCGGACGTGTTTGAATGATGACTGTTATTATAATTTCCAGATTTTTCTTTATGGGAATTAACAAGTGTAAATATTTTTGTTATATTTAAAATAGGATTTGTAAAAATCTGCCCCACCTGCTTCCAAATTCACTAAATATTGCACCAAATTCTGCATTAACTGATCTTGCGCAATCATATTTTTTTGGAAATTTATCAAATCTTGGATTACCGAATGATAATTCTTGCTTAAAGCGTGTAAATGATCATTCATATTCGATTGCAATTTAGTTAGATTATTAACTTGAGATTGGAGTTCAGTTATATGTGTCATATTTGAAACATCGTTAGAAATGTTAGATGCTAGTTTTTTCTGATTAGCTGGCGTCTTTCTCTAATTAAAAAAAAAATTTTAAATTAATTCCTGCTAGTAATTTATATTGAATTCAAACATTTCGGTACCTTAATATTGTCTAATTGATCTCTCTTGTCACATTGAAATTTTGGATGATGGAATTCCCAAGCCTAATAGAAAATCAAGTAAAAAAGTAAGTAATATGTTCTAAACCACTTATATTTACGAAAAACATTATTAAGATTCTAACATAATACCTGTTCTCCATAAGGAGAATTTGAGTCGTCAGAATTCCTGATTTTATGAAAATCATATTTATTAAGCTGTCGAACGAAACTAGCAAAGTTAGAATGTTTGAAATGTCGAGGTAAAATTGTTTTCGTAAATGCGTCAATTTCCTATTTTATAATATTAAAAGTTTAGCTTTAAATCAAACTTGAATATATGTTATTGATTTTATATATACCTTAACCACAAAACTTTCTCCATTTATTCCCCATGATACAATATCACTATAAGATTCATCCTCCAGCATTCTTAAAAATCAGAAAAATTTGGAAATGTTAATAATCGATCGTAATTTGAATTATGGGAAGAAATATGTACATAATCGCGCATTGCTACAGTTTTTGCTTAAAAGATTTTTGATATTTAAGGTAATCTGATAGGACTTGTAGAAATAAATATAATAGCAAACAATATCTTACTTGAAGAGCTTCTTGACAAAATCTGGACCTCCGGAAGTATTACTCATGATTTGCTTGGATTATGTATAATTAATATTTCAAAGTTTGTTTAAACTTCCCACAGAATTTCGCTTAAATTTTAACGTGTTTTTGTGGAGTAAAATAATGGACGAATAGATGATGTGTTACACATGGGAAATGGCTAAAAAAGTATTGAGTCGTTTAATGCAGCCGAATTCCCTATTTTTCCATTTTTTGTGTGACATTAAACGAATAATTTTAAATGTATACAAGATCACGAAGTTTTAGAGACAAAATGCAAACTAGTTCTCAGATCCAAAACTCTCCAATTCCTGTAACAGTATTTACAGGTTTTTTAGGTGCTGGTAAAACTTCAATAATTCTTTCGTTACTACCACGTATTCCAAAAGGATATAAACTTTGTTTGCTCAAGAATGAATTTGGCGACGTAAAAGGTAAAAAAGTTTATTAAAAACTTTTCTAGATCTTAAAAAATTATTAATATATTTAAGCAACCTTTAACTGTTAACCGAAGTGGATAGCTCATTGGCACAAGGTAGTGACCTTGCAGTGCAAGAGATGCTAAATGGTTGTTTATGTTGTGTGTTGGTTGGTCAAATGAAATTGGCTTTAATGGAACTTAAAGATAAATATAATCCTGATCGCATAATTATCGAGACAAGGTAAAGACAATAAGATTATTCATAAGATAACCAAGTCATAAAATTGATAATATTGATAATCTAAATTTCATTATATAGTGGATCTGCATTTCCAGCACCTATTGCGTGGCAAATCCGTGAAATGAAAAATGAGGGATTCACATTAGATAGTATTATAACAGTAGTCGATTGTATAAATTTTTGTGGATATGAAGACACGAGTTATACAGCTAAGATGCAAGCTCAATATACCGATATAATTTTACTTAACAAGCATGAATTGGTATTTTTTTTTAAACTTGAATAGGTCTATTATTAACACGTAAAAATAGCTCATTAATCTATTGATTTTTATAGGTAAGCGAACGTGAGCTTGATACAGTTATTGACCATATAAATGAACTTAATACCGATACACCTAAAATTAAATGCGAAGGCAAAAATGGTGTTTCACCAGATCTTATATTCGGAATTGATACAAAATTATTTGATTTAGCAGCTAAATCTTCTGAGCTTATCGATCCAAGGATTGAAAATCATCATCAAAATGAAATTGATTTGATTCAAGTCATAATGACCTGTCAATCGTATTCATTAATTTCTCCCTATACAAAAAAACATTTTGAAGCCTTTCTTGAGTCCCTTTCAAATAATGATATTTATCGATTAAAAGGTTTTATTAGATTAACGCAAGAACATAACAAAGAAGAAATTAGTCAGCTTTATATTGTTAATCATGCATTTGGACGATATACTCTTACACCAATCCAAAGGTCGTTAAATAATTCTGATGATGAACTCATTTTAATAAAGATTACAATAATGGGCATAGATTTAAATTTGCATTTGCAACAAATCAAAGCCGGACTTTGTATTAATGATGAACAAATTACTTTACATCTTGCTCATAAAAGTTGATTACTATGATTCTTATTACCTGACGACAAAATTCAGTAATAAATTAGATCAAACCTAGGTTCAAACTACATAAAAACGTGATATTAATTTCTTCAATCTTTAATAATAATTGTTTATTTATTTCTAAGTATTCTAGGCAAATGCTAAACTGCATTTGATTTATCATAATGAGACATGTTAAAAAGGTAATAATTTCACTTTCATCAAAGAGCTTTAATCTATTTATCAATATTAGAGACACCTTATAGTATGACAATTTCAACAAATTGTATTTGACTTAGTATTTAACAATTTAGTATAATACTGGTCAATTGACCAGCATTAATAAATCAAATAATCTCTCATTTATTATTATTAATCGAAAAAAAGTTTTAAGCTCATGCATAAAATTTTTACCGAACTTTTAGCAGAAAGCGAGCTAAGTAGATTATTTCAGTCCTAAATTAATTCGCCATGACAGGACCTCGAAAAATACAATTACATAATAGGAAAACGTCAAAATTCCAAGGAAATTGGCGGAATTAAAAAATTACCGGCGCCCTTATTAAAAAGGCGCCAGTTACGCAAATTAAAAATATCAAATCTACGCAAATGAAATTTTATGATTTTTTAATTACGAAAAATAAAATAAAACTAAAAACACAATTATGAATATATAATATTCTCATACGGACTTTTTTTGTAGCAAATTTTTTCTTTAGGAACCTTGACTATTGGGATTGGATTTTGGAAACGGAGTATTATTTATTGATTTAACATATTTTTTTTTTCTTTTAGGACTAGAACACGGCATGGATAAGCTGTATTATCCGTATTACACTGAATCAAAACTCTTCTGGAAGTAGTATTTAAGCATAATTTCAACACCAAGAATCGAGGTGGAGACGAAATAGTAATAAAAGGTACTTTTCTAAAAACAATTTCTATTTATAAATGTATCATAGAAATGTTTAACAGAATTTATAAAGAAGCAACCATAGACATGAAAATAAATAACGGAATTACTAGTTTCATGTTAGAAGTATTACGAGACTTTGTAATTAATGAAATGGTGTCTAAATTTATTGAATTTAGTATGTTATAAAGGAAATGATTAGAAATGATTAGAAATAATTGATATAATAGATATTTATCATTCATAATAACATTAAAAAAAAGAATTGAAATTAAATCTTATTATCATCAAACAATAAAATTACAATATTCTAATTCTAAATTAGATATTTACATTATAAAATTGTTTACCTGAAAATAATAAATAAAATTTCTATTTATATGTGTTTAGAGTTTCTAATAAAAGTAGGGGAAACGAAGCGAGGATCTTTTTTACTACATACTTTATTAAGAGAAGATAATATTTCGGTGTTATAATTGTCACTTAAAATATCGCGTCTAGTTCTGTCTTTTATAATATTATTTAGATTAGAATTTCGAGTAGAATCTTGTCTCATTGTTGGTAAAGGTAATGATATACTACAATGTTGTTTATGACGATTGAAATGAGATACAGGTGATGGTGATGGTAATGATGGAGTTGTTAAAGGAGTATTCGGTATTGGTGAAGAATCAGGAGACGAAGTTATTCTTTTTGATGGAAAGTAAGTTAATTGGTCAGCGGGTAATTGCTGAATTTCCGCTCTTGTAAAGTTATTTGCACTATTATTAGAAGTTGTAGAAGAAATAGAACTAGACGAAGAAGTAATTGACCATATTGAAGAATTTGAAGTAGATTCGTGTGAACTTTGCCTTAAATGAAAATTATGGTTATGATTACTATGATTACCATTAACGTAATTCGCATGTTCAGGTAAAGTACAAAATAATAATTCTCTTTCATAAATTGTAAAAGGAGTCGGAAATGCTGTTGAAGTAGGAGAAAATGATGGTCTTATTATATTATCCGAAAATAATCTATTTGTTTTAATTGAAATATGGTCATCTTGAATAACTACTTTTGTTTCATCATCAATGATAGAACATTGATCAATTGGAATATATAGAAATTTACGTAAATGAATTGAATCATTCGTCCATAATTTATTGGCCTTCTTTAAGATTGACATCTGGGAAATAATTTTTTTTAAATTGAGTTATTTTTTTTTCCACAAAATAAACAAAAAAAAAAAAAAATGTACCTCAATTCCATAAAACAAAGCAACACCCGCTATAGTATCAGATGGTTTAATCTCATGTACAATAACCAATTTCTTTGCATTATTATCAACTTCTTTCAATAAATTATTTTTTAAATTCGTATTAATACTAATATCTGACATGCTACTTCTTTTTCTTAAATTAATGTCGTTAATGTTTTGTTGTACTATTTCATTACCTGTTCCATCAATTTTGGGTGAAGAATGCCGTTTACTAACTAATAATAAATCATCGTTCTTGTGAAATTTCTTAAAAAATGGAGGAGTAATTGGTGAAGTAGTAATTTGATGATTAAGTGGATGTGAAGTTGTTGGTTTAAGCGCTAATTTATGTGGAGAACCAATAGAGGTTGATATATGTTCCACTATAGGTCTTTTCTTTTTATATTCTAATTCCCTTGTTAAGGACGTTTTTGGTGGAAAGAATACTTTTGGTGGTGCATCGTTAACTGTGGAAAAAAAAATATTATTGGTTGTTTATTGAATTTTGCCCAGCAAAAGGACAAATTATAAATACCTGTCCAATTCTGAAAACAATTATTTTCCATTTGAAAAATTTTTAAAATTACGAAAAGCCTTTTTTTTGTGGTTATAAATGATTCGGAACTTTCCAACTATACCTTAATCTAAAGTAATAATATTGATTACCTCTAAAACAAGTTTAGTTTTGATGTAAAAAAAAATACAATTTAATTACTGTAATTACCGGATATATTTCCTCAAATAAGGCTAGTTATGTTAAAACATACAGAAATCCTATGAATAATACTCCGTTTGGAACATTTGAGATCCGGTTATGAACTATCGGATTATCCTAAGTTGATAATTAATTAATTTAATTCGCCAACGTTTTTCTAGAAACTTTTCATGGCACAAATAACGATCAATATTGACCATCAACATTCCACAGAAAATTACTGGACGTGCATGATTACGCACTAGTACTTATCAACAAAATTTCAAAAAAGTGCAATTATATGTGGAAGAATCGGCATTAAAACATTTAACATTTTATATTTCCGATGCTCATCATACTAAAAGTGTGCGAATTTCTATCAATTATTCGTTTTTAAAATGATACAATTTCTTTAATCAAACGATAATAATAAAACAATTCAAAAATATTCTTTTAAAAATCATCAGAAAAAAATTGTATTTTTTTGTATCTTTTTTTTTTGATAATGCAATGTCAAAGAAAAATACAATCAATAAATCAAAACTGCTATCATACATATAAATAAAAAAACTATATATAAAACTGTGTACATCTGTTAAATCCAACTGATCAATATATTTACAACAATATAAATTTTTTTTTTTTTTGTTTTTTTTTACTATATAAGCCAAAGATAAACCCAAATGATTTTGTATGAAAGAAAAAAATATGTGTATAATAATAAACAATAAAAAACTGATATTTATAACATTGAAAATTTCTTTTTAACTTATTGCCGATTTCTTTCTAAAGAACCACCTCCAGCTGAAACTTCACTAGCTACCTTTTTCGCTAATGCCATACGGAAATCCTCTATACCTTCTATACTCAACAGTATAGAATTGCTATTCCCTAAACTATTTCGAGTTCCAGGCGCACTTGCACTAGATCCCATACTGCTCGCTGAAGAAGCACTTGCACTACGTTGCATTAATGCAGCAGGCTTTGGCATTAATGGAGGAGGAGTTGCTGAACGTGGCTCATCTAATGATCTACGTGTAGAAATTCCGGGTGCATAAGTAAAAGGTTTTGCACCAGGAGGACTAGCAGAAGAAGTACGTCCATGTACTTTCATAAAAGTAGCTGCAGGACTTTTTGGTGCTAATTCACCATTAGATGAACTTCGAGAATGAGATGTCGCTCGTATCATAGTGGTGGGACTTTTGGGAGTTTCAACGGCTTCATAGCCACCAAACATCACTCTCATAGCACCAGTTCTCCAACTAGTTCTTTTATTACTGGATATAGAGGTTGGATTAATTGTTGATTCAGTATGAATTCTGGAAATTTCTTCCTTACATTCTGCTTCTGTGTTTTCTTTTTCCTTTTCATTTTCGCTAACTTTATTTTTCTCTTCTTTTTCTTCACGTGCTTTTTCCATACTACTCCGTGATCCAAAGAAAAAGTTTCCAACCTTTTCTGTAATGTTTCTTTTTTCTTTTTCTCTGACACTGCCCACTTCTTTATCTGAGATGGGCCCAGCCCTATCTGATTTAGTTGTGATTGATGTGGTGGCTATTACATCAACTCCTTCTTCCAAACTATGAGGTCTTGAATCCCCACTACCACTAGTAGAACTCGTTCTCCCAATTCCACTGCTAGTACTAGCATTACCTCCAGTACTTGTACCACTTCCTCCAACAGTGCTTCCTGTGCTACCACGACACGTATTGCTAGAATTTGACATCGCACTATTTGGAGTACCGTTCCAGGAAGCTGTTCCAGCCCGACCACCATTGCTATGACCATTTTTGTGCTTTTGCGGCTCACGTTTTAAGCTCAATTCATCCACACTTTTTTCTGGAATCCACACCCTTGTTAATAAATAGTGTGTAATTAATTGTTGCTTTTCTTCAATAGATTCATCTTCATCATCATTCCTATTATTATATTTGTAACCACTACCGCGATGAAGAGCAGCACTAATGCTTGTTGTACGAAAATGATGATGTTTAGTTGATGCTTTTATGTAAGCTTCAGGTGGAGTTGTCTGGTACTTGGGTCCATGTTGATATCTAATCATAGTTTGCAATAATTCTTGTATACGAGGATCTTCCTGTAAAGATTGCATTCCTCCAGGAGAATGTAAATTCATCAACGATGACGTAGAACGAGGTGTGGTTGGTGTATGATTGTTATTAGATAAAGATACGCCAGAAGAATTTGATGAACCTGCAGATTTAACAGCAGCAATTAAATAGGTAGCGTCCATAATAAATGTTCCTAAAAATGGTATAGTAGGCTTTCTTAAGAAACCTTCTCGTTGTATAGTCTCCCGATATTTTCCATAATTTCTCGTTTCGCTCATCATGTCACTCAAAGCTTCCAACTTTACCATGCTCTTTTTTGGAATACAAGCCCATGTTCTTTTTAGTCTTTTTATAGGTGGTGTTCCCAGTGCAGCAAGAATAGCCTTCAAAGTTTGAAAATTATGTAATTCGTGTAACTTAACAGCCACTTTTACCCAATGGTTTATAATTTGCGCACGCGAGGAAGCCTCTAGAGGTAGTAGGATTGAACGTTCTACAACCCTTGTGAGATAATTAAAAAAGTCCGTTGAAGCAGTTATTTTTGGGTGAGGATTCTTTGGAGAGTGTGAGAGAAGAACTGTTGGATCAATTTCCAAAAATATTGCAGATTCAATTAAAGTTAATTGATATGCAATCATATGAGGTGCAAATTCTAAAATATCCGGATCTTCAGCAGCTTTATAAACTAATTTTCGAGACCTTGTTATTGATTGTTTTAGACCAGCGACTGTAGTTCCATGCTTCTCAATTGCCTCCTTAATTTCTTCATCTGAAAGTTCTGACCATGTTAATCCATCAGATTCAGACTGTGGATAACCAGCTTCTCTCATTTTGGATATAATACGATATTCTGACAATTTATTTTCTAATATTTGAATTTTTTGTTTCAATTGTTCATGTTGAGTTAATAAAGGTGACTCTGGAATTTCAGGTACGTGATCTGAATATTGTGGCGAACTCGGTGATTGAACATTTTCGTTTTCAGTCAACGTAGTAGCAGGCACCAAATTATTTGGATTAACAGCACCTTCAGGAATAACACTGATCATTTTTGGTCGTTGTTCAAATAAATTTGGAATTGACGACGGTACAGCTATTGCTCCATAAAATGATGCAGGCGTCGTAGGAGACGCCAAATATGAGGAATAGGGACTTTCTTCATCCGTTGGTGAGTCGGTTATAGATCCTGTTATCGATCCGGTTAGTGTAGGTCGTCTTCTAGACGTTGAAACAACATGACTAGGTGACGAAGAACGTCGACGAAGTAATGTTTGTGAAATTGTAACATCTAAAGATGACTCTGATCTGCGAAGATAAGAACCTATAAAAGGTTGAGAATATAATCAACATACAGAAAAAAAATTCGTAAATTGAAACAATGATTAAGCCTTACCATTTCTTTCTGTGTAATCTTCGTCTTCATCGTCTGTGTCGGAACTATCTGCATCATCATCGTCATCCTCACCCTCACCAGAAACAACATGTGCATCCCTACCGATACCAGAAACCTCAATATCCTTTAAATATTTTTTCATACTGGGAGTTCTTACAGGCTTTGGCGGTAATGGAGGTTTTGTTATCGGAGAAACTGGCTGATCATTTTTTGGTGAATTTGACGATCCATCATCGGTTACTTTATTAAGAGATCTGCGCGTAGGCTTCGGTGGTATCGGAGGCGCTCTATTTGGCGATGAATCATGTGGATGTTCCTCCTGTTGTGGTGTTGGTGGATATATTGCTATGTTTAGATTTGGATTTCTTCGTATTACTGGTGGAGTTTGATGTTTAACTATGATATCTTCAGCATAGGATAGACATGTCCGAGATAAAGTAAAAAGTGAAGAAAGAGACGCCGGTTTTGAGGCTACAACTAAAAATTATAAATGTAGAAATTGGTTACAATCAGCCTTCTTAAGAATTTTGCTAGTGATTAAACTAACCGAATTCAAATGATTTAAATTTCTATTTGTCCTATTTATCATTTACAAACATGACATAAAATTTTTTAAATTTATGTGAAATCTTACCATTATTTACAAATTTGATGCTATTTAGCTCTTTTGCTATTACATTCAGTGCACTTATATATGAAAAGTAGGCATCCTGAGTATATTATGCAAAATTAGACATACAAATTAGCAAATCAGAAACAAAAAAAAATATAAATTACTTTTCAAAAAACAAATCACACCTTTACATTTCCTGAAGATAAATGATCAGTGGCATCTTTCAAAAGTTCCTGGAGTGTATCCTCCATAACTCCCCTATTTTTTTAACAACTTTATTTAAATAATTTGCAACTATTCACAATTTCAGTCGAAACCGCCTCCTATCCCTTAATGCTTTTTCTTTTGTCGTTATAATATTGTAATGTTGCTTTTTGTTGAAAGTAAATACTTTTTCAGTTTTATAAGTATAGGACAAGAAAATAAAGCAAGAAACGATAAACTTAAATGGTACATGTAAAGTTTGATGATCTTGTTACAAACATACAAATGTCATTATCGTTACAACAAAAAAATATTTTTTAAAGGTGACTTGTCCTAATGTTTGTTAATTCTTTTAATTAATTTTTAATTTTTGCTATAATATTTATTTATATACCGGGCGAACCCCCCTTTAATTTACACTAAAGAAAATATTTACAAGATGGAGTAAAGAAATTATTCTGTCTGGTTAAAGAACAACTCGAGAATAATATAATGAAACAAATATAAAGTTCTGTATCTTTTACGTCATACAGGTTGAAGTCCCCGGGAACTTGATATAAGTGCCATCGAAAAATCCGCCATCGCGTGACATTTTCGTCATATGCAATTTGCCCAACTAGATTTTCAAAGAGAAAAAGAAACATTTTCTGATATTCAACCAAAAAAAACTTTCAAAATTAATTCCTTTATCATTAATTTCTTTATATATTATCTGAAACCTAAATAAACTAAATAAAATACCATGATAACTCTTAACTGTCCTGATATACCAGTGAACATTACTACAGATGATCTAGATCTTAATTATCTTTTTATCTTGATTTTGATGATATGCCATTATTCAGTTGGAATTGGAGTAAATTGGCAAATAATAAACAATATATTTCTTATTTAATTTTATTAATTTTATTGGAATATTTTCAAGTTAAATTAAATTAATTAACAAAATTTAAAGTTTATTGATTTGATTTTATTAATGATTTAATTTAATTTTAGTTTAATTTTGCTAAATTGAATTAAATATAAATAAAAATTGCTTTTATATATAAATTTTACTTTTATATTCTTTATATTATAACATTTAAAATATAACTAGTAAATAATAAATTAATTATTAATTATTATATAGTAATAAAATATATAATTACATAATATTAAAATGTAATTATATAATTGTATTGTAATTTATAATAACTTTAAACCAGATTCTGAATATATAAATATTAAAATAAGTTATAATTGACTTTACTAATAGAAAAAGAGCAAATTCAACCAAATTTGAAAATTTAAAAATCAGTTTTCTGCAATTATCTTATCATCTAATAGTCCAATTTAACTAATCTTTATTTTTTAAATTATAACTATTAATAAACAGCTTTACAAAACAAAATTTTTATTTAAATCTGATTATTAGATTTCATATGGACTGATTTTTGGAATCAAATTTTTTTACACAAAAATAATTTTATTAAGCAAATATAAATTATTAGCCATATAAAAATAATAAATCTACATTAAATAATGTTTATAAAATTAATTAATTAAATATAAAAATCATTTGAAGTTTAAAAATCAAATATAATTCTCATGACAAAATCATCAATAATTTTCATACAAGTAAGCTATACAAATAAATTTATATCCATTTGAAAGAGGAAATCAAGATCTATCCAAAAAGTCCAAAATTGAGTGAATTGAATCACTGGATTGTGAATAATTACGTTCAATAT
>JADRCO010001640.1:0-17870 GCA_021464525.1 Rhizophagus sp. LPA8_4_AMF | reverse complement strand
ACATAGAAATTCTTATATAAACCCCAGCTTTTGGACTTAGTTCCAGAGCCTTTTTCCGATCAACATAAATAAATTAGTTAATAAAAACTTATACATAAAAATGTATTTTATAATTAATAAATAAATGTGTCATGAGGACATATTCTTATATAATGAAGAATAAACCTTTTATTAATGAATAAACTGCAAATTTACGTCAAAGAATTATCTTGTGGTGACCAGAGTGGCAGAAGCTGGCGCTACAATATCATTAATTAAATTATTGCTAATTATAATATTAAAAATCAAAACTTCTTGTTTATACTTCATTATAAATTACTATTTAATAATTAAATGATTTGCTAATTATATCCATTTTTGGTCCATAGTTCCTTCAAGTAAGTAAAATAAAATATCTATTAATATAACAAAAAATCAAAAACTTTTATATTTAATACATATAACTTTTTTATTACTTCTTTTATACTACATTCAAAGGACGTAAGTTTATTTACATTATAATTTAATCATTGAATAATCATTGAAGAATAATTAAATTGCCTACTAATTTTTATTGAATAATTATTTTTAATTTATTAGAAAAAAGATTGAGTAAGTTAGATTTTTATAATTAATTTCACGAAATATCAAAACTTTATTAATTTTTGAAATTTTCTATTATGCAATTAAAAATAGGTGATGATACTAGTGGTGAGATTATTTTTTATTATAACTTAATTAATGATTAAAACTACAGTAATTACTAATTTAATTTACTAATAAATTATTAGATTTTGGCAAGTTAGACTTAATAAATTAACATAAAATCAAGTTATTAAATTCTAACTAATCATTAATTATTATTTTAATTTTGAAATAGACGATGATAATAATAGTAGGTTCATTTATATTATATCTTAATTTATTTAATAATTAAAGTTTGCATAATATTTTTTTTTTAATTTATTTTAAATTGTTAGTTAAGAAGCAGAAAACTGGTTTGGGTTTTAATATTTAAAATTATTTGAAATGAGCAAATATTATTTTATAGAAAAAAGTATTTGTTAATGGCATAATATTTTATTTTTCATAAAGGTGGTAATGGCAACAATAATATATATAATGAAAAAGAAGGTATATCATGTTTTAATATAATAATTTTTTTTAAAAAAAAGTTGGGAATAATTGAATAATCAAGAAATATCGTTTTTTATTTATTAGATCCTAGATATGTTACACAAACATACAAATTTTCTTTGAACAGTAAGTGATTTATAAATTAAATTATCAAAATTGTTTAAATCATTGATATCATTGATCTATTTTTCTTTATCATAGCTTTGAACGAGGTTTATAATGATTTAATTAATAATCGTTCAAGATTATTGGATATTTCATCATATAATTATTTTGCGAAATTTCGAATTTAAGCAACAGTCTAACGATATTTAAGATAGTACTTTTACTTCTATATTCAAGGTAAAACCATTCTATATCATATATATTACGTTAAATTTTATTACTAAAAATTCTAAAAGTCTTATTTTTAGCATAAGAACAATAAACAGTGAATTAAATCTTATTTAGCTTAAGGACAATAAACAGTGAATTAGGTCTATTATAACAGCTTATCAATATCGTTGTAATAACCATATTGTTGGTTAATATAAGCATTTATCATCTTATCATATATATATATATATATATATATTATCTTTACTAACTAAAGGTATCATTTCTATTCTTGCATTCATTTGAAAATAAAATAATTTACTAAGTGAATGTATTAACATATATAAGAAAGTAGACACTTATCTCTTATCCCTTATATCTTTACCATTGGTTCGTTTATTGAAACCCTTCATAAAGATTTAATCTTAACATTATCCCAGTTATTACATTTACTTACTGTAAGTTTATGTTTTAAATTCATTGATGTCATGTCACTGATGAGTAGTTTTAATGGAATGGCATTCTGCTTATAGTGCTCTATTAACAGAACTTAAATCAAATATATATGTAGTCCATTTTTCAAAAATTCCACTTAACAGCTAGGCATAGTTACTAAAATCTTTATTTTATTTATATTAATAGTTCCTTCCCTTTAAATTAAACACTATAAAGTTTATTGAGATAATGATAAAACAATGATTATTATAATCGCCCAACATTAAATCTTAATTATAATAGATGTTCTTTTTTTTTATTGTAAATTTAAATGAGATTCTAAATAGGAGACGATTAAATTATATTTGCTTAGGTGACATAGTCATCTTATTTAATTTGAGTTTGTTACGAAGGACTCGAAATATACATAAAAAAGGTCAGCATACAATCACCAAAAAAAATCATAAATCTGGCCCTGAAAAAATGCGTACAGGCTAATAATAAAATTTTTTTTTGGTGACTTTGACCTTTATATATATATTTCGGGTCCTTGTTACAATCAAGCATTAACTTTAATATACTGTACTGTACATATCATCTTAATTATATAGCTTTTTAAATTGCTATCACTTTTCTCCTTTTTTATATAAAATATTCAAATGTCATTCCTTCACGTAAAGTAATAATCGGAAAAAAATATATTTATTTTTAATATTTAACTAATAAAAAAAAAAAACTATAATAGAATTAAAAAATGATATATTCTATATGTAATTTATTAGCATTAAATTCGTCTAATTGAGATATCAACTTATTTATTTCTTTTTTGCTTGTATATTTTTAAAATTAATATTCAATAATATTTATCGTAATATTACCTTTAAAATTTATATCTGATTAATTAAATTAGTCTGTGTTTGATAGGTAAGCAGCAAATGATATATTAATATTTAAAAGTATAACTTTTTGATATTTATTTATCTCATCATAAGTATATCTGCAAATTTTCATGGATTAATCACTTATTCGTTGGACTATAAATAAAATATTTTTTTCTGATTACACTGTAAAACCTATACAATTTTATTACACTGTTAATAACTAAAATTTTCGCAATTATACCGCCCAGTTTGTCAAATCAAACAAAATTGAACCCGAATTAAATAAATATAAAATGAAATTAAATTTTACGAAAAATATAATTAAAATAGAAAGTTTACGTAATGATCGTAGCATCATTTATCTGCACAGTCTTTATTGAAACATGACTTAATACTGTTAACCATAAAAATGTGTTAACACGAGATTTCTCAGCAGATTGTTTAAATATAATTTTATTTAAATAAATATTGACATTATGGTGCAGAAAAACTGTTCCTTTACTTTACACAATCATTTTTTAAAATTAATTATTATAGCTGTTATAATGGCGAACAATGGCAGACTGCTTCCTGAAAATGAAGGTGCTGAACCTGTACTTTTAAATAATGATACTCCGAAAAAATTCTTTGAAAAGGATTCATCAGAATCTAATATTTCTATATTAGAAGATATTGGTTGAACAGAGTCAAACCGAAAAACTGGTTTTGGTTCCACAATCGGTTTTTGTTATTTCGGTCCAGGTCCGAGTCGGTATATATCAAAACTTATTAAAGCCGATTTGGAACTAATGTACCAAACCGAATGGATTGAATATTAATTAATAGTAAACAGAATTATTTAAACATAAATAATGATCATGAAATTGTTATTCAATCGAATTTACGTAAATGCATTAATATTAAACAACTTATTATTTCATTATGCATATTTTATTATCAAAATTATAATATATAAAGTATTACTCAAAATTAAGTTTATGGAGTAGAAAAATCATATTTAGTCTGTTCCAATGTTCGATACAACAATACTAATCAATCCATGATGTACTGAATATTATTGCGGTTTTCATAAATCTGTAATCTAAGTCGCATGACGATCACTATAAAAATTGCATCTCGTAGTAATTTTCTTGCGTGATGACAGAGGAATAGTTAGGGTTTATAGAAACGTGATACTATGAGCATGTAGAAAGATTAGATGTTCCCTGAATTTATAAAAGAGAAGAATTTTTAAAAAGTATAGCGAATAATTGTTTAAAAAAAAGAGGGCAGAATTTCCAGGGATTGTTAGCTTTCGTAATATTTCTTTCGAGAATTTAATAATTTAAAATACTTATAAAAATTATCAATTGATCAATGTAATATTTAGGTGAATCATTACAAAAATTATATTTTCATGGAGACTTAACAATTCCTATTAATTAATATTTATCATTATATTGTTTGTTTAGACTTTTGTTTCAATCCATAAAATTTATTTACATCGAGCAAATAAAAATTAATGAATTGTATATTTAAAATTTTATATATATTGTCGGTATAAATGAGAATATTAAAGTATTTGATTAAATGATTTTGACCAATTTCAAATAGAATGATCTGAGAATTGTATCACTTAAAAAAAATTTCATTCGTAACATGTATCATTTTATAACAATGATATTAACGCAAAATAACTGGCTTGTAATAGGACCCCGAAGCAAAAAATGTAACAAGTAGATCCTTCCCTTCTCGATAATGCCAGGCGGGATCTGAAAATTCCGGCCCTGAAGAAATGTACATACCGATCTCTTGTTATACTATTCGGTTAGACAAAACCTATAGGTGTTGCAAATAAATCCTCAGCCTTCGCCTGCACGGAAAAATGTGGAAAAATGTACATGATTACTAATTTAAGGTTTTAAATATATAAAGGAATTTGATTTTTCGTACTTTTATTGTTAGAAAAAAAAAATAACATGAATATATTGGAAGATTCAAAAAATACTAGCATTTGTATGCAATGTAATCAAAAAATAATAAATTATTCAAATCAACTTTGTAGAAAACAATTTCTTTCTCCTTCACGGATAAATGAATATAGTAAAATTCGTAGTGTACAAATTAATCAAGTAAACAAAATTGAAAATAAATCGATTGATAGTGAAACAAGTGGAAATCTTATTATAGATGAATTTATTAAAGAAACCCAATTAAATTCAAAATGTTGTGATGATTTTATTGAATGGGTATCATGTTCAAATTTAGAAAATATAAAATACTTAACAGTTGGAGGAAATTCAAAAATTTATTCTGGAACTTGGAAATTAAACCAATTGTCAACTAATATCGCTTTAAAAGTTACTAAAGATTCTAATAATATCAATGACAATATTTTAAACGAGGTAAAAAAAAAAAAAAAATTAATAATAATAACTTTATTTTTTCTTTCTTTAATTTTTTTTTTTTAATTTAATAATTTAGCTTAAAATTCACCATAAATGTCGTAGTCAAAACATTATACCATTTTATGGAATAACAAAATCTCCTGAAGGAGATGAATATGCCATGATAATAAGACATGCAGAGCATGGAGATTTACGAAATTATATACGTAAATTTTTTCCATTAACTTGGACTGATAGAGTAAAAATTCTTATTGAACTGTCAAAAGCTTTAAATTCTCTACACCAAATGAATTTACTCCATAAGGATTTTCATTGTAAAAATATTTTAGTAGATGAAGCTGAGAGAATTTTTTTAAGTGATTTTGGGCTTTGTCAACCAATTGATTCGGAAATGGGTAAATAATCAAAAACATATATATATTCTTTTTGCTTATTAATAAAATTATATATTTTATACTAAAGGTTCAAGTAGCATTCAAGGAGTTTTACCTTATATTGCTCCTGAAGTTCTAAGAAATAATCCGTATACAAAACAATCAGAAGTATATAGTATTAGTATGATAATGTGGGAATTAACATCAAATAAACCTCCATTTTCAAATAAACATCATGACGTAGAACTTGCACTTTCAGTTCTTGATGGATTGAGACCTAATATTGTTGAAGGAACACCAGATTTTTATACTAATATTATGAAACAATGTTGGGATTCTGATCCATTAAAAAGGCCTGATTCATCTCTTTTACCAAAAATATTTGAAGAAATGATAGAACTATGTAAAATGATTGATGATAAAATTTTTTCATCAAAAGTTGCTTTTTATACATTACCGCCACAAATTGAATCAGGTATATAAACTATAAACATATATTAATTTTAAACGAATATTTATAATTAAAAATATTTAAATTTTTTTTTTTTTTTAGAACGTGAAACTAAATCATTTAGTTTTCCAGCTTATTACCCTGAGAGTGAAGAAAAATTATTTATGTCGAATGAAAAGAGTTTTGTAGATATAGACATTGAACCAGGCATATAATATAAAAATTCAATGTATATATACTATTACTTAAACATTTACATTTTTTTTTTCTTTGATTTTTCTAGATTATGAGACAAAAGCATATGAATATTCTCTTAAGATACCTCAACCTTCTCCTCTCCTTTCAGCATCTCAACATCCTCAAGTTCCTCAAGCGGCTCCACCACCACCACCACCACCTCCTCCTCCACTTTCACCTTTCCAAACGTCTCTACCAGCACCATCTCCTCCCTTCCGAAGATCTCGGCTTCCCGGAGCATCTCAATTTCCTAAGTCAGGTGAGACTTAACAACCTCTTTTTTCAAAAAATAATCATTTTATTAGATTAAATTAATTAGCAATATTAAAATTTTATGCTTTATTTATGTATGTACTTGTACAACTTTTATTACTCACATACTAATATCATATAAATTATAGGTTATCGATATCAAATGGAAGATTCCGATATTAATGAAATAGAAGGAGGTTAGTATATAAACTTGTACTACTTTTATTACTCATATATGTTTAATAATATATTAATAATATCATAAAATTATAGGATATCGATATAAAATGGAAGATGCAGATATTAATGAAATAGGAGGAGGTTAGTATATAAACTTGTACTACTTTTATTACTCATATATGTTTAATAATATATTAATAATATCATAAAATTATAGGATATCGGTATAAAATGGAAGATGCAGATAACAATGAAACAGAAGAAGGTTAGTATATTGATTGAAATAATTTACAATGAAAATGGTATGCAATATTTATTTACAAATATCTTTTTTAGATCCTAGATATAATACTCAAATTTATGCATTTTCTTTGGATCGTAAGTAATTTTATTTATTTTGACATCATAATTCATCAGTAATGAAATAAAAAATCTTATTATTGATTTTTTTCCCTTCTTTATATTATTGCAGATTTAAACAAGGCTTACAATGAATTAATTAATAATCGTTCATGATTATCGGATTATTCATAAACATATTTTCTATTTTTACATGTCTATTTAAATTCCTAAATTTTAGTTTCTTTATCTTAGATTTGATTACAAAGTGTGATTCATCTATTACTTTTTTATTTTTTTCGGTTTAAATATTAAATCCTAGACACTAAATATAGTATTTCTAGGATATAGACTCGACCATATAATATTGTTCTAACATTAATCAATAAATAACAAGATATTTATGGCAATAATATATTGTAGAACATGAATATTTATCTATAAATTTTTCCAAATTAATTTGGGCTTGAACTTTCAATAGCTGAAAATTTTCTTGCTCGATTTATTATCTATTTTGAGGATAATAGAGATCACAAATTAATCTTATTTATTTATTATAATTTCACTATTAAAATACAGACATTTATAGTTTCACTTTTAGTATAAAATAACGTGATAATAAATATACATAAATATATTTGGAAAATGAACTTTAACGACTTTAACGTAATTCATTCATTACCGTTGTTATCATAAGCCTCTTTCACATCTAAGATAAAAAATGGAAAATTAGTTATTTACATAGTTATTTGCATACTAATTTTCAAAAGTACTTTAAGTCAAACAAATAACTTTTTTTTTTTTAATAAATTTTCAGGGTTAATCTTAAAATTTCTAAAGCTCATTATTACCCTAATATACCAATATCAATTATGTTAATTAAATAAATACTTATAATAAATAACTTACCGCTAAAAGAAAAATTATACGTTTGAGTAATATATTTAGAATCTAAAATACAAATTTAATTAATATATATTCATGTTACCCAAAACAAGTTGTAATATGTTATACCTTCTATTTCATCATAATCATCATATTCTTTAATGTCTCAAGTATTTGGTTCCTTAATAATTCTACTACATTCTACCTTTTCATGTGACATGCTTTTGCTCTTGTTTTGGCAAATTTATTATCTTCCTCAAAAGTTTCTTTATCAACTTGATATTGATCAATTATAAATTTTTAAGCACATTCCAAAACTTAATTTTCCAAGCCTAAATCGTTACATTGCATTGGACACTTAAATATTCAGAAGCTTTGCTAAAGATATCAATCCATTCAATGTGATAATCTATTGCTACATAACGTAGGACAAATTATGCAAGCACCGGCCCATAAATGTTCAAATTTTTAATGCGTTCACTCTTAAGTAAGTCTGAAGTTCTTTTTTAAAGTCTTCAGTGCTTTCAAATCCAAGTAATTCAGCGGTCTTGTCAAGAGAAATAGCAGCAGAGGAGGCGTGCAGACCAAGAGTATTTAGCCATCAGGTGGGTTCTAGCTATACGTATAATTTTATACTAGAACTCGCTCAAAATTAATATACCTTACAATCCCAGGAATTATAATTTTTGTTTTAAGGCTTTAAGCCCGACTGACTGAATTTCCAATAAATATGTACTTAGAATGTGCTCCAGCTCTCCTCACTCATTAAAATCGCTAATTTGTTTCTTGCTTATGTACGCCTTCATGATTATAATCCTGTAATAATAAAAAAGAATTCTATTTGTTCTTCTAGCGCCTCATGCTCATAAAATTCATTAATTTGTTTTCTTACCTAGCTGGAGTTTCTGAAATCTCATAGTAGTATGTATATATAAAATTGAGGCAAGTTTAGTAACCTTATACGCCCTCTTATAGCCTCCCAATAGCATACCATAATGGTAACATCATCCTTAAAATTTTTCACCACAGCACGGATCTCAACACGGATCTTAGCACGAATTTCATCACGAATCTCATCACGAACTTTCTCCCGGAATTTTTCTGGATCAATCATTATAAACTTTTCAATTGCTTGAGGTGATGTATCTGAATTTACAAGTGAACTTTTGTTAAGATATGCTTCTTACTTGACTTAATATACGAAATGATTTCACACAAAAATGATTACCCAACAATTCTTTACTTTTATCATAATAATTAACTTCACCTTCATAAACATCTACAGTGTATCAAATGTATAAAAATATGTGTTAGAGAGAAGCTCCATATCTCTTGACACCATGAAAGACAATGTTATTATTACTCACCTGATTGTTGTTTCTTAATCCTATTAATAGAATGAGCAATGTTCATCGTTGGTCCCAATTTTACACCATGATGTTCAAGTTTTTCTTCTGTTAGTCGAAGAAAAGTTTTTCCAGTTATTCCATGATTACCAAGAACTTCGAGGTCATCTTCTGTCAAACCTAAATTTGTTTGACTTAACCGATTGATCAAATCTTTTGAGGTTATAATATTTTTGATTTCATTAACGGACGGAAAAGTACTAGTTTCTCGGACTTTATTTTAGTTCCATAGAAATTGTTAGTGTGTTATTTGTTATTAAAACTTCACATGCAATGTCACCTTTTTTTTCGTGGGATTGTAATATCTGAATGATCATCATTTTGACTCTCAAAACTACGTTTTTAACTATTATCAATGAATTGCTTCTGGATTATGTCCACTTAGGACGCAGAATTCTTTGTTGCATTAATTTCCTGTTTCGCCTAATTAAGAAGAAGTGTCAATCAAAATTTCTGACTTATAAACGTCCATTTTTTGGCTAGGAGCTTACCATAAACTTCTCAAGCTTTACATATAATTGATTTAATTCACATTTTGCTTTTGATCCTTGCTTTAATGGAGCGGTCCATTTCTTAAAAGTTAAAACAGAATCAATTATTAATGATTTATTTCACAGTAAAAGATCTTCAATCAGACAAACCAAAGGGAGTTTCGAGCTAAGAGCTCAACCTCAAACTAACAGTTGAGGTTACCGCTGTAAACAAAGAGTTTCAACACCTCCCAATTGAATGGTTGAACAAAGAGTTCCTCACTGCGCATGTTTATTTATTACAACATTGCGTACTATGCAGACTAACAGTCCCAGCTTAACCCAATGCACTAACTAATCAACTCACCTTCCAAATCTCGATAATATTTTGTGCCTTTCTTCTACGATCCAAGTCGAAATCGGAATCAGCATGTGCAACCTTTTTAAGATCTTTCTTTATAGAGTCCAGTACTTTTGACAGTTCGAGTTGTTTTTCTTTGCGATAATGTTCTAATACATTTCACGCCCCCTCTGCTGCTGGAATGGTCCCATCTTGAGTTTGATAGGCATGAATACGACGAACGACACGAATAGTAACCAATTTGCATGCAATGATAACTCGTTTTTTAACTAATAAAATTTTGAAATTTGAAGCATTAATCTAAAAAATGATCAAATGAAAAATAATATAAAAATAGCATAAGAAATAATTTTACCCATATAAAACATTTTTTTGTTCTTCATCTAAATCTTTAATATTAAATCTCTTGATAATGAAATTTTCACAAATTTCATATAATTTATCTTCTAGTTCAATATTATCAATTTCCGAACCTAACCATTCTTCACTATCTGCTTCATAAAATTTCCAACATAATATTTTCAAATATATGATTATTAATGCAGTACTAATAGAAGATTCGCCTAAATTTTGCAATCCATTGAATCCAGTGGTAAGTTTCAAGAAGTCACTTTTTAATTCTTCCTGAGATTTATAATTAAAAAATGAGCTACATAATCGGAGAATTCGAAGTAACCTCTAGTATTTTTCCAACTAATACTAATATAAATATGTTCAATAGTGAGAGATTCTTTTTTAAAGACGAAACTTTCTTTCCAGTTATATTAAGTAGAAACGAATTGGACTTCTAAATCTAATTCTTCACCACTAGGTTTTCTTTCAATAACAAGAGAGAACCATTCTCTTACAGGTTCACTAGTAGCATAACCTTCTTCAGATTTCTTAACAATTTTGGCGGTTTCAAAAACATAAGTACCAAGAGGCCTATCAGCTACAAATAAATTTTCATCCATAGTCTCGGAGGTAATGCTTTCTCCCGTATCATGAATTGAAACATAATGGACTTATTCCCATTTGGCTCAGTCGTTTCAGAAATAGTACGAGTTCGCTGACCAGAAGCATCAAGAATTCTAATATAAGGATCTGGTTTTGAAGAAGTAAATCATGAACTTGACTTTGGAAGATTCTGACATTTTTAATTTTAATTTTGAGAAGTCAAAGTAGATTCGAAAGTTTCATTTCTTTCAATGTCTCATCATCAACATCGAATCTCTTTCTGACAAAGTTTCTTGCAGTATCAAGGAGTTCTTCTTCGGTTTGTTTATCCTTTACCTGTTTAGTAATCCATTTGATGTGATTTGATATTTATCAACCCATTCAACTCTGAATCGACCAATACGTATCTTATAAATCAAATACTTATAGCCGAGCTATGTAAGTTGACGTCAAGTTTTGAAATTTTTGAATAAGATGAGAAATGGGTTTCCAAAATTTTCTTTGCTTCGGTTGAACTGAATCCAAGAGTTTCAGCCAAGTGATTGTCAAGTTCAAAACAATCCGATTCTTTTTGATAGCTCAAGAAGCGACGTACATGACGGATAGTAACGTTATGGCGAGTAATGATAATTTTCTTTGATTGAACTGTCAAATATTATTTCAATTAATAAATAATTTTAAAATTAAAACCAAATATTCTGTTTTTTAAAAAAAAGAGTGAAAATAATTATAATCATACCAATAATACCGAGATACTTTTTTTGTTCTTCACTTTCCCACTCAGTGACTTTGAAATGTTTGATGACAAATCTGTTGGCAAAAGTGTATAATCGTTCTTCGGTTTCAATGTCCCTAACAATTTCACTCAAGTAAGTTTCAGCTTTGTATAAGGTGGGATTCATTCATACCTACGTTCCCATAATAGAGTTTAAGGAATGCATATGAAAAGGAATAAGAAAATATAAATTTAATTTAAAATATGGGCAAAAATATGCGTTAATATGAAGGAGGGATAAGATTACCTGTAATTAATGTGGTACCCCAAGTATCGATATGAAGAGCTTTTACTCTTTCATCATTTTCTTTTTCTATATAAGCGGTAAATGATTTCACCAATTCATCCTTGGTTTGAAATTAATAATTTTGCTAATTTATCATTTAATTCGAAACCACCATCTGGACGCTGATAAGTTATCAAAATATATAAATGTTGGATGATGAGTGTAGTTTTAGAGATAATAGTCGTTGTATAATCTTGTTCGGAATAGGAATGAAAGTCGGCAATAAAATGAAGTTTCCTTTATTATGACTTAATTCGCATGTACTATCTAATTTTCTTCCTGTAACGGTTCCATTGCCTAAAACTTTAATAAAGTCTTTAAGATCAAGAACGTAAGATCCCAAAGTTACATTCTTAAAGAAAGCATTATAATCATAAATTTGAAGGTTGAATTTATCATTAAGGTCATAAATTGGAATATAAAAAACTTGATTCCACTCAGGATTAACGTTGTTGTATACGACACGAGTTTCACCATAAACTTCGCCGATAATTTTTATATACGAATCTGAGGCACCTCCATCAAACCAAGAGTTAGCTTTCACGAGATTTTTTGCATTGATAATATGAATTCGCGCAACACCATAGAGTTTTTTAGCTAATTTGATAAATAAAATGTATTAATTAAATAATACCTTAAAATATTAAATAATTATTTAGTTAAAATAAAATTATATTTATTACCAGAAATACTAACTGAGGCTCTACCCCTTTAATGAAATCGAACATATCAGAAATATCAGAAATATGTATGATAAATTGTTCACCTAATTGCATGACCTCTTCTTTAACACTATATCGTTCTTTAACAAATGATTTAATGATTTTAAAGTTTCCTTTGAATTGCACCCATAACCATTTGTAAGCCCTTAAATAAGATTCCTCCCATTTAGTTTTATGATCTATTCCAACAAAACGGAAATAATAAAATACGAGTATAGTAACCTACACTTGAGTTTCATAATTCGTGACTTTAGATTGAGAGTTAATATGTCGAGTAAGTACTGTACCGACAGAGTTGCTCTAAACTATTAAATGACATTAATTTCGCAAGTTCATCACTGACTTGGAATGCACCAGTGCTAGTTTGATGTCTAATTATACGAGTAATATCGTGACCTTGACATTTTTCCGAGTAATAATTTGTTTATCTTAATAATTAAAATAAATAGGTACATATATTATACATATAAAACTCTCTAATATAATTAGCAAATGTGAATTACTTACTATCAATAACTTTTAATTTCAAATCTTTCACGTACGGCTTTTCTTCCACCTGCGATTATACTTTCTTCAATTTCTAAATCACCACCTAATTCTTTAGTGATATATCGTTCTGAACGTTCATAAATACCGGCCCATTCACTTCTGTGTTCTTTCAATAAATATTCAAAAAACCATAAAAACTATAAAATTAAATAACAATAATAAATAATGTGATTTTTTAAAAAAATAATAATCTACCTTTTTTTGATACATAAATTACAGACCAAATCAAACCATGTCCCAAATCGTCTCATCGGCCCAAATTAGGATATCATCGCTGGTACAGTTTTAAGGCATTATTAGAATGGGCCAGTAATTTAGGCTGATGGGACGATTTGGGACATGGTCAAGTTTGGTCTACAACAGTTGATAAAACTTACCATAATAGTGGTCCAGATTGTCTTAATGAATTTATCCCCAATATTTTTTACTGGTAAATAATGGACTTCGTTCCAAACAAGATCCAAAGTATTTTCAATAAATCTAGTTTGAATCATAATGTCTTGACTACCATAATGAAAACTTGAACATAAGGATCAGACTTACCTTTAAAACTAAAATAATAAATTTTATAAATAATATTCGAATTAATGATCTAAATAGATACATTACCGCATGTAAAGAATGAATCAGTCTTTTTAAGATCTTTAGCTTCTATTATTTCCAATCTGATAATGCCAATTGCATCTTTATCTACGAGAACATAAAGGTTAAGATTTTCTGGATTATCTGATCATGCAAAATAGATTAAATCCATACCATGATGTTCCTTGTTTAAAGAAATTATTTCCCACTTGGCAAATT
This sequence comes from Rhizophagus sp. LPA8_4_AMF, assembly GCA_021464525.1. Classification (NCBI taxonomy): domain Eukaryota; kingdom Fungi; phylum Glomeromycota; class Glomeromycetes; order Glomerales; family Glomeraceae; genus Rhizophagus; species Rhizophagus sp. LPA8_4_AMF. Next base: position 3,712 of record JADRCO010001640.1, on the reverse strand, counting down.
ACACCTTGCAAAAGATACTGAATTACTATCAGAAAGCACAATGTGTGAACCATCTTTAATACTGGTTCTTTTCACATTGATAACATATTTAGGATGACATTTTAGGGCAATATATCCCTCCTTTGTCAAAGTCCATCGTTGATTGGCACCATTAGTATCAGGTTTTTTTGTGACGAAGGACAATATGTTTACCAAGTTTTCCTATAGAATAATATTACAATAATATTAATATGATAGAACTTATTAAATTCACATGATTCTGTTTTAGATTTACTAGAAAATATAAAATAGAATCATAATATACTTATAATTACAATAAAATTATTGAATTTTCATATAATGACAAAATTCAAATCCCACCACTAACATCACTATCAACATCTAAATGTAAGTTGGCTTGTTTATTAACAAGATAACCATTTTCATGTCTCCAAAGTTGATAAAGAGCATCATTATCACTTTCACTTTTTTGTGAAGTGATGATAGTTTTAAAATAGTATTACTAAATCCAAAGAATGTAGAAATGCGTTTAACACCCAATAAATAAACATGAGACATTGAACAGACCCTAAGATAAAAGTAATCATCAGAAAATTTATCATCATTCGTGACTTTTTTATTCTGAAAGAAATAAATTAGAAGCAGTATTAATAGTATATTCAAGTGGGTTGGTTTCAGATTTTTCACTTCGTCTGTTTTTTCTTTTGAATCTATCGGGAGATTAGACTGTGGTGATGATTTTACGTCATCATTTGTTACGGGTGCTTTTTCATCATTTTTAGAAAAATCAATTGGATCTACACTAGCAGTATATTCAAATGTTTGGTTTCATATTCATATTCTATAAAAAATATAATAAAATGTAACTTAGAATATTATAAATACATTTCTTTACATTTGTATATTTGGCTCAGTGCTCTTTTCTTTTGAATCTGTTGGGTCATTATACTGAGGTAGTGGTTTCACATCAACAAAATCATCATTTGTTACGGATGCACTCTCTTAGAAAAATCAATTGGAGCTATACTAGCAGTATAGTCAAATGTTTTGATTTCGGTTTTGATTTCAGTTTTGCATTCTAAAAAAGAAAAGAATAAATATTAAATAAATGTAGCTTTATAAAATGCAATCCTTAAATCTTATATAGTACCTATATTTTCATTTAATGAAACATTTGGTGAAACCATATTGTATTTAAGATTTTTACGTAAATCCATCATTTCTCCAAATAATTCTGGTGAGAAGAATCGGGTCTTTTTAATGGATGATCCCAACATTGTTTTATAATGCTAGCATAAAATTTGGCGTTTCTTTAGTAATAACAGGTCTTTATTTTTTAACTTTCTGAACTTTAAATATAAAAAATTATTATTGATTAATAAATATTGAGGAATTAAAATATTGTAATAGGTTTACAAAGTCCAAAATCACTTATTAAATTCTTTTATCTTCATCTACGAAACTATTTTTACAATGAAAATCCCTATGAACTAAATTCATTTCGTGAATGTGTTTTAAGGCTTTTGAAATATTTATAAGAATTTCTATTCTTTCGATCCAAGTTAATTTTGGAAAAAAATTAATATATCTTCGTAAATCACCATATTTTGCACGTCTTTGCTTTTGTTATTCCATAGAATGGTATAACATTTGGACTACGACATTTGTGATGTATTTTCAACTAAAAATTGAAAAGTTAGAAAAAATAATTATTATTATTCTATTATTATTAATAATTTAGTTTGAAAATTTTTCCTCTTTACCTCATTTAGAATTTATTCATCAGAATCCTTAATAACTTTTATAGCCAAAGGTATGGTTAAATTCCAAGTTCCACAATAAATATTTGATTTTCCTCCTTTTGTTAAATATATTACATTTTCTAAGTAATCATTTAGTATCCATTCAATAAAATCATTGCAATATTTTGAATCATTTTGAGTTTCTTTAATAAATTCATCTAATTCGGAATTTCCACTTGTATCAATTAATTTATTTTCATTAATTTGGTTAATTTGTATGTTACGATATACAATTACATTGACTTATTTTTTTTGTGAGGAATGAGAAGAAAGAATTTGTCTTCTACATAATTGAAGTTGACTTGAATAATTTGTTCCCAGAATAAATTCTGGTAATTAATGTATCCTTTATATAAGTGGTAGAAACGCCATCGTTCTAAATTTAACCGATGTTTTGATGATCAAATATTTTAACTAACTATAAATTTTTAAACCGTGATCAACATATATAAAAAATTTCTTACCGTATTAATGTATAATTTTTCGATTTTATAGAGTTCTCGATAAAAATAAAAATATTATTGATCCTGAAAATGAATTTACCTCTAAGACGTAGTGCTAAATCCATTATCTTTTTATACTAACCCAAATAATTCCTATTTGCTTAAACTCTTTATCATGCCAATAGAGATGGTTTTGAAGCTGAAAAGTTCCATAATCTATGTGATAATTAAGGTTCAACTATTATAATATCAAGATTGAAAGAAAGTGGACAGATAATTGGAGGTTATAATCCGTTAAGTTGGCACCTTACAATTCTTTTTATTTAATGAATGTGATCTATATCAGACAGTTTATTATTATTTTTTTTATAAATAATGAAACTTTGATTTAGAATTTATAAAAGAATTCACTTTTTGCAGTAGGTTATGAACCAAGTGCTGGTCTGCTGGACCTGCTTTTGGTGGCGGTTGGGATTTAGTTATACATAATAATATTAGATTAGTGCCATTCACATATTACACTCATACAGAACTGCGTGATGAAACTTAATTGAATTTTAGAACAGATTATATTTTGGAAGATTTTGAAGTACATCAGGTAGTAAAAAATTAGGATTTATCTATATAGGATATCTAATTAATTTTTTATTAGGTTAATAATATAACGTCATATAATCATATTTTATTTGTAAAATCTCTATTCCCATTAATATATAATATTGTTAATTAAGATTTGCCAAATTTAATAGATAGTATACAGGAATAAACCAGTAAAGCAAGATCTAAATGATCGGCAATTACGGCGTTTTTTATTTCAAAAGAAAAATTTTTATTTATACTATAAATATTAAATATTAACCACTGATAATTTTCCAATATTTCAAAGGAAAATTGAAAACGAATGATAGTATAAATTATTACTAAATGTTAATTTATATGTAATATAGTTTTTTTTTTGAAAGCAAAATAAAAACTACGCATTATCTGGATTTTTTTGTAATGTGAATGTTAACGTCTTGCTTCTCGTATTTCTGGTGGCAGGATAATGTTAGTTTCTATCAATTCTATTTGAATTCATTTGGGAATAGTCTCTTTTGAATGTGGTATAGATCTTCTTGGCGCAAAGGATGTCTTGCTAGAACTGCACGTACATGATGTGTTTACCCTCCAGCCAAGACTCAAGATTCGCAACAAAATTCCTAATAATAACTTCTAACTCAAAATTATCCATATGTTCAAATAGTGCTTAAATAAAATAAAATAAAATCAATGAAAAAAAAATGTTATACAAGTATTACGGCCCTACCACAAGGGACTTCCTAAAAAGCGTACTATGCTCCTCCCATGAAAATTACGCATAGCACCATGCCGTACCACAACCAACCAGCCCTACTGTGAGACTACAGCAAAAGCTGGTACTCACAGGCTTACAAAGTAAGCACGCTATGCTCCCACCCACGCATAGCA
>JADRCO010001639.1:0-17898 GCA_021464525.1 Rhizophagus sp. LPA8_4_AMF | reverse complement strand
AGTATATACAGTAATTAACAAATAAATTTCACCATGTAAATTATATATAAAAAAATAATTGCCAAAAAATCACGTAAAATATAAATTTTTAAGGGGGGTAATTTAACCCAGGTTATTTAACCCGGGAGGCAAGTTAGCAAAACTCTTTAAATATAGTTAAATTTTATTTTATACTTAAAAATATATTAAAAATACAGTAATACTTCTATAAGTGCATTCTCTATAAGTGCACACACTATATAAATTTTCTTTAAATGTATGGTGGGTCTGGTCCCAACTTATAAGAGCTCTTAATATTTTACTCTTTATAAATGCACACTCTTTTTAAATGCACATTCTACTATTTTTTTACTATGCTGTTCCTAGAGTTCTGAATATGCAACCTGAAATGACCTGCATAGACCTGCATAGACCTGCATAGTATAAATAATACAATTGAAGGTATTGTAAAAATTTGAATTACTGTATAAATAGTACTTTAAAATTAACCCAAAATTTTGACTTGACCTAACCTGAGCCGTTAGGAACTCTAGCTGTTCCAAAAGGGATGCAATTAGAAAAGTATTACTGTATACTGAAATGAAAAAATTTAAGTATATAATAATATAAATATACTTAAAATATAATGAAATAGAAAAAATTAAATACAATTTAAGTATAAATTAAATGTAATTTAAGTATATATTAATTATAATTTAAATGCAAATTTAAATTTTAGTATATTTTAAGAGGATTCTAGATATCTTATACATAAGTTATAACTGATTTACATAGATTTAAGCATTTTTTGCTCCTTTGAAATTGATCAAATTTACTAAAACTTGAATATAACATCCAAATTTATATGTAATTTGCTAAAATTTAAAATATGATTTCATAAAATTTTTAAATTATTTTCTATATAAAATAAGTTTAAAATTAATTAATTGGTGTAAAACTTTTATTGTAAAAGAAATTTTTTTTTAAAAAAAAGACTTCAATTATTCCTACCTTTCATTTACAACTACACACCTTTAAGAATTTTAGTTTATTATATAATTTTTATTTTTATATGAATACGTATGCAGGATGCATATGCAAAATGCAAAAAATGTGATGCATCTTATGCATTCCTGAAATTAAAATTATGCAATATATAGATTATTGTAATTTTACCATTATAATTAATTTGCATTAATATAATGGTATTTAATGGATATTGTATGGTATTGTATTTATATTGGTTAATGTCACAAAGTGATGTTAACTGATATAAATATCACCGTATAATATTTATATTATCGTACAGCTAATGCAGATCATACTTTAAATAGAAATTTATTTTCAATATTGTACGCAAATAAACTTTTTTGATCAATATTGTACACAAATAAATTATTGATATCAATATTGAACGCAAATAAACTTCTCATATCAATATTGAATAATAATAAAAATATTGGTCAATAAAATTAGCATGATCCTATAGGGCTATGTGATAATATTTAATAAAAAATAACTTTATTATTATATATTTTAATATGTTTTAACATATTTTTATGTGTTTAATATATTTATTGCATTTTTATATATGGTAAATTAATAAAAAAATTTCACATATTATATCAAAATAGGGTCAATTTGCTCAAAAATATATGATAACTTTGTAAAATTTAATGCAATTTGCAAGAACTTAAAAATATGACTTCAAGCTAAATATGAGTCAATTTGCAAAAATCAAAATTATAACATTAAGTTAGTAAATTTGGCTAAATTTGCAAAAACTCATTTATGAGTTATATATAAGATATTTGGAGATCCTATTTTAAGTATAAAATAAGAAAATACTTTTTATTGAGTATTTATTAATATATTTGTTATTTAAGTTAAAATTTTGTGATTAGTATTTTTTAACTCTATTCAAAATTATAAACTGTTATTTTAAATTCTAACCAAATTGTAATTTTTAGCTAGAATTAAGTAATGATAATCACTAATGTAATATTCACTATTGCAATATTTAATTTTTATTATTAAAATTTATTTTATTAATTTTTAATTAATTTGATTTTTGCTAGTTTTAGAAATTAGAATAAAAGCCAATTTTACCAGTTATCAATTTTTGCCAATTTTGCTGCAGCACAAAAATTTTAAATACAAATTAGTGATTATTTCTGTAAAAGCTAAATAAAACTGAAAGATCAGCTGATTAAAGGAAAATTTGGAACTAATTATAAAGCAATTTGAAAAGATAGATATATAGAAGAATGAATTCTAAAAATAATTAATAGAAAAAAAGTAAATATATTATTAGTAAGAATGAAAAATTTTCAGTTATCTTAAAATATTTATATAATTTTCAGAATATTACATCTAAACATCTTTAATTATTATTAATAATTAATAATTTTATTGATTTTATTAATAGTATATTGCTAATATTAAAACTATAATTATTTACTATTCAAATTACATTTATCTGAATTTTAAAGCCAAACTAGAATTAAGTTTATATAGCTATGATTTCAAAATTTTAAATGCTAGAAAAATTTGGTATTTTTATTTATCATATAAGTACTATTAAATTAAACTAATAAATCTCAAATCTAAAATGGTCAAACTTTCAAATTCATTAAATAATTTATTTATAGAAGTCAAAAAAAAATCCTATATTTAAGTTCATTAGATTTTTTATTTTTTTGACTTTTCTATTGTGGAATTTTAAAAGTTACTGAAAAATCCCATTTTTTTCTGGTATTTTACTAAATTTAATTATTACCTCTATTACCAATCGCCCAATCGCCCAATCGCAATGCATCTATTATTAGATGATATTACATCATTTAAGCTATGCTAGTACGCGTCTTAGCGTCTTATAAAGTAATGCACCATAATATTAATGTATTACTAACCAAAACGGAAATAATATTTAAAATTGTACCAGATCACGAAAAAATGCCGAATCAAATCTTGATACGCGATTTTCTGTTAAAAAAAAGTAAAAATAACTTCCTTTCTCCTTCAGTTTGAAAGTTCACTTTGTAATAACACCAGTTTCTTTTTGACTTACATTTCAAAATGTCTTCAATGGATATTGACACAAGTCTTGAATATAACGACGAACCAGAAATTAAAAAAGAAAATGGTGATCACTCGGATTCGCCCGCGGTACCCTTTTTATTATTTTCTACTTTCACTATTTGTTTATTTGATCAGTCAACGCTAAAACATTTTTAATCGCTTTAAATACTTTCCAAGGTTTCGCACCATATGACAATCGCTGATGAAGACGTTGTAATGTTGGAAGCGCGATTAGAACTTGAACCGGGACAGAATTCTGATGAGTCTGTACAGGTATTAATTATTTCTTTCTGATAGTTATCGAGTTTAAATCTTCTTATTAAATAGCCTTCTCTTTTTGTTCCAACAGAGTTCCTTAGCAAAATCAAGTAATCCTATGAAAGGACTTCAACGCCTAAGAAATGAACGAAAAGCCCAAAAGGAAGCTTTCGAAAATGACAAACGAGAATTAAATAAATCAAAGGTGCATCAGGATTTTCTATCAAATTTCATCATCTTAAAGGTTTTGTTCTTAATTTTAGAATTCTAATGTTCTAATAATTACCGTCTGATCTTTGCAGATCAAAGATACTGCTAGAAGATTCCAATTTTTACTTGGGCATTCAGGTATCATTTTATTAAATCGTTTAATCGGCAACGATTTGTTATGGATTCTCGATTGTTGCTTATGGCTTTTATTTTTTTTTTGCTATTTCAAGAATTATTTTCGCATTTTATTGATTTGAAGGTAAATAATACGATTTTAATTAAAATATAAATGGATCCTTCTTGTCTTGCGAAAAAAAAGAATCAACACATATTGGATAATTTACAATCGAATATTATCTTTCTAGAAATCTAAAGATGAAGGGTTTAAAGAAGTTGTTGAAGAAACCGAAAAGTTAAATAAATCAAAACAAAATTCCGATGGGTAACGATAATATCTAATGATGTATTTAACATGCCATTAAGATATTGTACTTAATTCGTTCTTTTCTTGGTATAGATCTCGTCGGCATAGAAAAACAGAAAAAGAAGAAGATAAGGTTCGTTCATCCATATAGTTTTTGATTGTTCTTTCTCGTAATTTATATACTTTATTAAATTTATATTATATTTTATATAGGAATTACTCGAAGATGTAGAAGATGAATCAGAGGATGTTCCAACTGTATTTAATGAATCACCAAATTGTAAGTGAATTTTTAAATCACTTAAAATACTAGGATATTTATCTTAATTATTTTGTTTATAGATATAAAGAATGGAACTATGCGTGATTACCAACTACAAGGGTTGAATTGGATGATATCGCTTTTTGAAAATGGAATTAACGGTATCTTAGCTGATGAAATGGTAAATTTATAATCTTTATATCTTTAATTTCTAGTGGGTTTTTTTTTAAAATATATATATATATATATACTTTTTTAATGCAACGAATAAAAGGGTCTCGGAAAGACATTGCAAACCATCTCATTTTTGGGATATTTAAAGCATTATCGAAATATACCTGGTCCTCATTTAGTTGTTGCTCCCAAATCAACATTGAACAATTGGCAGAAAGAATTCAATATGTGGACACCGGATTTTCATATACTTCTTCTTCAAGGAAATAAAGATGAGAGGGTAACATATTATGTTTTTAAATCTGGTTATTATTTCATGTGATTATTGATCATTTGGTTTATATATTAATACAGGCTCAATTAATAAATGATCGATTATTACCTCGAGATTTCCAAGTTTGCATAACATCATACGAATTATGTTTGATTGAAAAAGCGCATCTAAAAAAGTTCGCATTTCAGTATATAATAATTGATGAGGCTCATCGTATAAAAAATGAGAATTCAATGCTTTCGCAGATTGTCAGGATTTTTAAATCAAGGAATCGTTTATTAATCACCGGAACACCATTACAAAATAATCTTCATGAGTTGTGGGCTTTGTTAAACTTTCTTTTACCAGATGTTTTCAGCTCGTCAGAAGATTTTGATTCTTGGTTTAGTTCTCAAGGCGGCAATCAAGACAGTGTCATTCAGCAACTTCATAAAGTATTATCTTTTAAATGTCATTTTAGTAAGCTTATATCATGAACTAACTACAATGTGGTACTATTTATAGGTTTTAAGGCCGTTCCTTTTGCGAAGAATAAAATCCGATGTTGAAAAATCTCTTCTTCCAAAAAAAGAGATAAATTTGTATGTCGGTATGTCATCAATGCAACGTAAATGGTATCAGCGAATCTTGGAGAAAGATATTGCTGCTGTTAATGGTATGTATTTGTTTTTGTTAATATTTCTGAGCATGGAATCAGAGAAGGATTTATTGATTTTCACAATATAGGTATTATTAATAAAAGTGAAAGCAAGACACGATTGTTGAATATTGTAATGCAATTGAGAAAATGTTGCAATCATCCATATCTTTTTGACGGTGCAGTATGTGTCGTAAAATTCTTTTTTGAAATATTTTAACGAATAATATTGAACACTATTATTTGTATTAGGAACCTGGTCCCCCTTACACAACTGATGAACACTTAGTTGATAATGCCGGTAAAATGATTGTGCTAGATAAACTTCTAAAACGGCTGAAGGCTCAAGGATCTCGTGTTCTATTATTTAGTCAAATGAGTCGTGTACTTGATATATTAGAAGATTATTGCATTTTTCGTGGATATGGTTTGTCGATTGTACAATATAAATAATTATAATTTTATATTATAGTATAATCTTTACTTAATCAATTCAATTTTTAGAATACTGTCGTATTGACGGACAAACAAAACAAGATGAGCGTGTCTCTGCAATTGATGAATACAATGCACCGGGTAGTGGCAAGTTTATCTTCTTACTTACAACTCGAGCTGGTGGTCTTGGAATCAATCTAACTTCCGCCGACATAGTGATTCTTTATGACAGTGATTGGTGAGAATTAGTCCATTATAAATTGTCTGTTATATTGTTATTGATAAATTGTTTATGTATAAGGAATCCGCAAGTTGATCTTCAGGCACAGGATCGTGCTCATCGTATTGGACAAACAAAACAAGTCTACGTATTCCGTTTTGTAACTGAAGTTAGTGTGCTTTAGTATAATGTATTTAAAATTCCTGAATTTAACTAATAAATTCTTTCTTCGTTTAATAGAACGCAATTGAAGAAAAGGTTCTAGAACGAGCAGCACAAAAGTTGCGTTTAGATCAACTTGTTATTCAACAAGGACGATTGGCTCAAACGCAAAAGGGTTCGTAATAAAATAATACTCTGGTTTGATTAAACTATGAAAATTGTATATATAATTCATGTTTAACAATAGCTGCAACCAAGGAAGAACTTTTGACTATGATTCAGCATGGTGCAAAAGGTATTTTCACTTCAAATGATAGGTAAGAATAATATTTCTTTGTTAAACTTTTTTGTTGTGAAAATTTATTTTGTTATTTTTAATCTGACCGTAAATTTAGTACCGTCACGGATGATGACATTGATCAAATTCTCCGCAAAAGCGAAGAAAAAACAGCCGAGCTCTCAACTAAATATCAAAGTCTTGGATTGGAAGATTTACAAAATTTTACGTCAGAATCGGCTTATCAATGGCAAGGCGAAGATTGGAGTAATAGAGTGAGTTTTAATTTTAACTTTAATTCTAAACACAGTCATTAACTTGGATATAATATTTAGCAGAAGAAAAATGAATTAGGTCGTTTCAATTGGATAGAACCACCTAAACGAGAACGTAAAGTCAACTATGCTGTTGATTCATATTATAGAGAAGCACTTCGTGTTACGACTAAACCAACCCAAGCCAAACCTCCAAAAGCACCGAAACAAATAACCATGTTTGTGTTATGTTCTTATTTCAAGTTTACCTGATTTATATTAAATTTTTTTTTATTTGTTTAGCAATGAGCATCAATTCTACCCTCCACGCTTGGTGGAATTATTAAAAAGAGACATGTACTATCAACAAGTATGTGAATTAATGATAGTTTTTTTAATATATAATAATGCTTGCTTATAATAAATTTTTTTTGACATTAATAGAAATTGGCGGGTTATAAAGTTCCCTTACCAGAGCCGCAAGGAGATGATGATGATGTTGAATCACGTGAACAAGAACGTCAGGAAGAACAAGAAAGAATTGATAATGGCAAGTATATATTGTAAAGTTAAATTATAACATTATACAATATTCAATTAAATTAAATTATGTGAATCGTTATTTGTAGCTGAACCTCTCACTGAAGACGAAGAGTCAGAAAGAGATAGGTTAATGAATGAGGTTTGTAATATAAATTGTAGTCTTTTTTATTTAGCATAATTAACCATTATCATAATGAAATAGATTTTTGAAGATTGGAGTAAACGCGACTTCAATAATTTTGTGAATGCATCTGCAAGATGGGGAAGAGATGCAATTGAAGAAATTGCCGAAGAAATGGAAGGCAAAACTGTAAAAGAAGTCAGGGCATATGCAGAGGTGTTTTGGGATCGATATCGTGAACTACCTAGTAAGTGGAAGGGTATTCTTTAAAATTATCTTTATATTAATTATAATTATTTATCTATTCGTTTACTTTTAATTTAGATTATGAAGAAATAATTAGTAAGGTAGAACGAGGTGAAACCAAATTACAACAAACAGCTGATATTCAAGAGTTAATTAAGTCGAAAGTAAAGTATTATCGGCAACCAGGACATCAGTTGCAAATTTCAAATCAAGGCAAAGGAAAATCATTATATACAGAAGAAGAAGATAGATATTTGTTAATTGCCTTAGCAAAGTATGGATATGGGACTGATGATGTTTATGAAAAGATACGTAGTGATATTGAAAGTGTAGATATGTTCAAGTTTAATTGGTTTATAAAATCAAGGACAACGAGTGAAATTGCTAGAAGATGTACTACACTTATAAATCTTATACAAAAAGAATCCGGAGATGAAGAGGAACAAGATGAAAGGCCAAAAGTAATGTTAATATTTATTTCTTAAGTAAATCGTTTAGATACGGTTCTAATTTTACCTTCCTCTTTATTATAGCGAAAAGAGACTCCATCAAGCAATGGTACATCAGTTTCTCACTCTAAACGTCGGCGTTAACGAGAAAAAGTTTATATTACTTTAGCTTATAATATAATACGTTAATAAAGTAGTTTATAATAATCCTTCATAAAAAATTAGCTCATAGTCTTATTGAGTTTTTAGAGGCAGAGTAAAATGTTCTTTAAAGAGCTGTCACTTCTATTTTAGCTATTTTAGGTTTTTTTGAAGTTTCCTTATTCAAACATTAGATTCATTAAATCTCGATTCTACGATCTCTTTATATCTTTGCATACTTTGATTGCTGATACGATTTCTGTAGACCATTATTCAAATTTCAAAAATTTCCGATTACGTGACTTCACGAATTTTATTGGTCAGATTTATTTCGTACAACGTTAGAGAAAACACATTTAAAACATTTCTTATTGATTATTTTCACTTTATAAAATTTATTGTTTTGTTTTTCTTTTATTAAAAATTGTTATTTAAGAAATTTAACTAAATTTCTATTATTATATAGTTAAATAGAAAGAAATTTTTCAATACTAGAGCGAGTATTTGAAAAATATTATTTTATTGCAAGCATCCAAATCACTAAATCCGGTAAATTTTATTATCATTCACGCTGATAAAGAAATCCTTCATAAAAATCGAAGAAAAAAATTATTAAAAAAAGTGTTAAAATTTTAATAACTTTAATTCAAATTCAAATTGAAAAGGCTTATATAGGTACAGTTCATAAACTGTCTAATTTTGAATTCTACTATTTCAAAACAATAAAAATATAAAAATAATAATAAAATAAAAATAAAAATAAAATAAAAAAATATTAACTAGTTAATACATTATAAAAAAAATCAAAGAAAGAAAACTAGAAAAGAAATTGTTTGAAAGATTTTTCGATTATCAAATTAAGTGTTACATGATATTGAATAAATATTAAAATAAGAAACATATTTTATGAAATAAAGATTCATATAGGTTATTTTTAAAAAATGTCATTTCTTCCTTGATAAATCTCTAAACGCCGAATCAATACAATTTTTTATCTCTTTATAAGATACGATTAAACATGATTGTTCATCCCTTGAAACTAACATTATTCTTTCATCAACACCAGCATCTAACTAAATATTTATAATACATCAAAATTTTACAATTATAAATAAAAAACGAAATATACACATAAAATTACTTACCTTATTTAAACACATTAATACATGAGCCATATCAACTACGGGATAACCATTTTCATCTACTTGATGAAATACATAATCTCTGAATAATTTAATTAAATATCTATCTCCGGTCTCTGACCAACTCGGGTCCATATCAAACCTAGTCATTATTGAAAATATACAAACAACTTTATGGATAAAATCTTCCATCTTATTAAAAAAAAAAAATAAAATAAAATAATACAACGTACTCTGGGCGTTCATTAATAAATCCAAATTTACACAGCAATCTTACTAATCTTCCATTTTCCAATTCTTGACTTAATTCACTTTCCAAAAAATCATTATAACTAAAGAGAAAAAATAATCGTATCTCAAAACAGAATAAAAAGATTTAAACAATGATAAAATATATATATTTACTGATGAACGCTATTGATTTCATGCAATATTCGAGGTCCAATCATAGCTATAACTTTATCCACAGACTTTGTTGGAGTTGGTTTATTTAATAAGTATAATATAACATTCTTAAAATCCGGCGAATAATGTCGAGAAATATAATCAATTGATTTCGGTAAGTTAAGAACGGACGAAAGTGAATTACACGCGAGCGAAATAATTAATTGACCAAAATGTATAAGATCTTCTTGCTAATAAATGCAATAAAAATTAGTTTTAAATAATCCTATAAAACATGCAGCATTGAATTAAATTATCAATAAAAAAAAAATTCTTCAAATTTTAAAACGAAAATATTTTAAAATCACGTATTTGCTCAAGAATTTAAATAATAATATAAATGAACCTGAAAATGGTGGATATTTTTTCCGCCATCAAAAGTCAACATATCCATTATACCACAACAATTTATTCGTATTCTGATTTAGTTAAAGTTAATAATTTAATATTAATGATGTTAAAACCTTTGACCATTATTAAAATCTTACCTATTTTTATTGGTCGATAAAATTTTTGTAGGTTCAATCATTCGCGCTGCCAATCCCGAAGAGTGTATCGTTTTAATTGCAGAAGCCAATTGTGTTATATAACTCCATAAAACTGTTTCAGGAACAACAACGCCAGTACCACCACTCTGAGGGAGATTATTGGCTTGCAATGACGATGATGAAAAATGTTTATCGAAAAGAGTCTGTGATAAAGGATGATAATCATATACAAAAACAAGAGCTTTCATAAAATCAATTAAATTCAATTAATATATCGAATCTCTTACTGCATCAAAAATTAAGAAGAAAATAAAATACTGCTCACAATGGTCACCAAATGCCTTAGTGGTAAATGCTTCACGTATAGAAACAATATTTGCGTGCCTGATCCGTCGCCAATTTTCTATTGTTGACATTGCTATTTCGTTCGTTAAACGAAAACCTTATTCAAATCATGTAATATCGAAATTAATATTTGCTAAGCAAGATAAGCAAGAATAAAATTAAGAATACTGTGATTGCCTACCCTCAATGCGTCTTAAACAATAAACACGACCATCAACACTACAAACTGATTTATATACCCAACTTGGATATCCAAAAATCTTTATTGATTTCTCTTGGCGTTGGTCAAGTGGGTACAGGGAATGATATACATGAAGCTCTTCCGGTAAATTAAAATCTTTTGCTACATAATATAAGTTTTAAAGTGAAAAGAAAGTAACTTCTAAAATGACTAAATAAAAATAAATTATGACAACAATACCATTTACGGTTTTCAAAGTAGCTTCATTCTTTCGTTGCAATTCTTCACGTAAATGATCCAACATAAAAAATGCATGAATTGTCTTCTGATGTGGATGTAAATTGGATACATGCGGCAGGGGTGATGTATACAGGTGGTATTGTAACTGCGAAAAGTTTTTTTGAAATTCAATTTCAGTCATATATCGAAACTTTCGATAAGAAAACCAAATTACCGCATCAATGTTCATGATAATTATCGTACTGGCTGAGGCAATAAAGCCTGCTGGGATTGATATAAAAATGGATCCAAATGGTGTGAAGTCGTAAAATAGCTCGTATTATTCATATGTGACGGAACTTCTGATAAAGAATTTTCATTAGATGCAAAATTTGTCGCCTAAAATGTAACGCGTCAAAACATTGAAAGTAAAGTAAGCTTAGATACGTTAAAAAAAAACTCTAATTAATCAACTAAATGTGGCTAACATTGGCGCTAAGTCCTAGCGAGGCAAACGAATTGGCAAGTGCATTTAAACCATGATTTGCGACACCTCCAGGTGACAAGAGAAAGGGGGTTGGAGGAGGTACGGGAGGATAAAATCCCAAGGTCTGTTCGTATAATGTCATTCTTCAGAATGAAAATAATATTGCTACTAAGTATGTTTATCAACTAAGAATTATTAGACAGATAAATAAGGAAGTAATCGGTAAATCATGTACTCATTATCATATTCTTGCTCTCCAGAATCATAATAATGTTTCTGCTGAGGTGAACCTTGCAGAGTCGTACAAACGAATATAAATTAAACAATTAAACTACTAAATATGGATATAACACAAAAGTATAAATAAATACTCACCTGTTGTACTTGTAGGAGTGACGGAAATTTCTTCAGGAGTATTTACTTTTAATAAAACGTATTTTACATCTAAGCTTAAACCGTTACAATGAATATTTAATACGATAGTATATCAAACCTTGAGTGCTTTTAGGGACAAAAGGTGGCGCATTCACTACTTCTGGTGGAATAGATGAAAGTAATACGGAAGGTTTAAAAACTGGAGAATTAACGCTTAGTTTCGATTTGTTACTGATAAATTATAAAATAATTATAATTAAATATATTTTTCGAGAACAAAAATAGTAAAAAATCACTGGATCATAAAGATTTACTTACGTTTCTGGACTGTTTGGAGGCGATGTCGATTTTCCCTACAAATAAAATAAAAGAATGTAATTTATTACAATATAGATGGAATCAATGTCAAAGGGTAATAACTAGATCAATAAGAAAGCGTGTCACTTTATCATTACGTTAAATATTCGACATAATGACATTGCTTCTAAAGATCGCTCATTTAACTTACTAAGTCGTGATTGAACTCACAACCTTTCCCTTCATATTTACAATATCCATGTATAATTAAATTCCTACAAGTTCGCGTTTTGGAATTTGCTGTTAAATCTATAACAAGAAAAAGCAAAGCAGAACTAGGCTTAATAAATGAGGGTAGAAAAATGTGAAATTCATATAGATCTTAAGAAGATACTTTTTGAAGAAGGTGGACTTTTGGGGGGCTCTTTTTCAGAAGTAGGCGCAACAATTGGGATCGCGGATGACCCTGACGGGTTTGGAATTGAGAATGAAGACATTGATAAAGACTAGGAAATTCAAAGCGCGATCTGAGTGCGAAAGCGAAAACAAATACTTGCAAAGAAACTGAAGATAAACTTTTTTTACGGTCACACAGTACCAGGTAGTTGAACCTGTGAACCTGATCACAGCACGTGAGCACACGTGATACGACGCAACATTTCAGATCAATTTTACGCGTAATTGTCGCGAAAATTAATAGTTCTTTCAATTCAATTTCGAAAAATCATGTCTTTAATAAATAGAGACACTATTAATATAAATAATCGTGGAGCTTTTATCCTTTTTGAAGGCTGTGATAAAGCAGGAAAATCAACACAAGCTAAGAAGCTTTTTGAGTATTTGAAAAATAATGGGCATTCTGTTGAACTTTGGAAATTTCCTGGTGTGTTTAATTTGAAAATTTTCTATAAAATAAACCAAAACTAAAGAAAATATTAAAGTTTATTATGAAGATGAGTATAATTAATGATTCTTTTTTAAAGATCGAAAAACGACAATTGGACAAATTATTAATGAGTATTTAGCAAATGATAAAGAATTAGATGATAAAGCAATTCATTTATTATTTTCTGCAAATAGATGGGAGTGTATGTAAGTTTATAACAAAGATTGAAATGATTTTGTGTATGTTAATAAAGAAAAATTATTCTTATTTATTTATTGTAGGAAAGATATGAAAAATTTACTTCTTAGTGGAACAACATTAATTGTGGATAGATATGCATATTCTGGCGTTTCATATTCAGTTGCCAAGGTAACAAATAAAAATAATATTTCTCTTCCTCCTTTAAATAATTAACCCTTGTTTTTTAAAAAAAAATCCATATATATATTATATATTAGGGTTTGGACTTAGATTGGTGTTGTTTACAGGATAGAGGGCTGTTAAGTCCAGACATAATTTTTTTTATGGATTTAACGGCTGAAGCAGCTGAAAAAAGAGGTGGATTTGGCGAGGAACGTTATGAAAAAAAATCCTTACAAGAAAAAGTTCGTAAAATATTTTATATGTTAAAAGAAAAAGATAATGATAGCGATTCTTTATGGAAAATTTTAAACGCTAATCAATCAGTTGAAATGTTACATAAACGAATTGTTGAATCTTCTTTAAAGTTAATTGAAAAATGCCATCAATTACCTTTAAAAGATGACTTGTGGAAAGCAACTTCTTAAAATAAAGATTTATTACGATACAGTTACACACTAAATTTCTAAAGACAAGAAAATAAAAATTATGGTAAATTGCTTCGCTTTAAACAAAATCTTTGGATATAAATATATATTCCACTACGAACAACCGAAACAATATTTGATTTCGTAAGTATTTAATTTTTGTTCATAATAATAAAAAACACGAAATAATGCTATCCTTCCCTAAAACACATGACGATGCAAAGATTGTAAATTAAAGAAAAAAATAAAATGATATAAACAAAATGACTGCGCCATAAATACTAATATCACAAATTTGATAAAGTATAATTTTTAAAGAAATAAAAAATTATAGCGCAAGGAAACTTCAACAGAATATTTACAAGGTTAAGAATGCAAAAAAAAAATCTGATTTAAAAAAAGAAATAATATCACTAATCATATTCTTCAACTTAAAGCGTCCGCATTTTCCTTTAACATACAGTACAGTTTTCTTAACGCGTCACAATTAAATCAATAATTTTCTAGATAAATTCTTACACACTAATAAAAAATAATATATTTTATAAGAAAAACCATAAATTAGTCGGCACATTAATATGACCATAAGTTTAATACTTGTAACATTATTGTTGAAAACCATTCTCTCCGCCCACTGTAGAATTATTTGGCATGCCGCATTTTGCACAATGTGTTCTTTTTGCAAAATTATGATATCCGCACATTTCATTACCACATAACCAGTCTCCAGGTTTCATGTTGGCCGTGACAGCAACACTACCAGCAACCTGAGGTGGTTTGTTTATTGCGCAGCGAATGCATTGGAATCTTGAAGCAAAATTATGGGTGTTACAACTTGGGCAATACCAATCTCCTGGCCGGAAAGGTGCCGGAGCAGGAGAAGAAGGCCCATGACTAACACCACCAGCATAACCTCCTTGGTCTTGTGTTAGATTCCCGTATGCATCATATCCGATATGATTTGTGGTATTACACCGCATGCAAACGGTTCTAGAAGCGAAATTTTGAAATGCACAATTTGGATTTGGGCAGATCCAATCTCCGGGACGAAAAGACATATTTGACGGCGGTGGTCCATACATTCCCTGAGGTTTGAATGTTCCGCATCTTAAACACTGAGTTCTAGATGCGTAATTATGAAAATTACATGGAGGATTCGGACACATCCAATCCCCTAATGTAAAATTTGAAGGCGTTCCATGTACCGAAGAAGGATTTGGATTCATGGCATTGCATTTAAAACATGTTCTCCTAGAGGCAAAGTTATGGAATTGACAAGCTGGACAGACCCAGTCACCCGGCCGAAGGCGATTTTTGGTTATCTTTTCACCAATTAACGAAATAAAAAAGTGTGAAAACATAAACAAAGACAAATCCAGTTTGGTTTCTTGTCATCTAAAAAAATATATATATTACATACCGGAAATGATGCTAATATAGCTCCGGCTGCCTCAGTAACCCTCTCACTGCTTGGACTTACTTCTATAGCCCTATCTCCTAAAGTTCTCCCATTCATCTCTAAACAAGCCATTGCATCTTCATGTGTCGCAAAAATCGCAAATCCAGAGCCACTTGGTTTTTGATGATCAGGTGTACGAATCATCCATAATACGGTTGGTCTGACACCCTGACCTGAAAACCATGCCTCCAACTCGGTTTGTGTAACATCGTACGGTAAACCCGCCAAATGAATCACTTTCGATTCTTCTTTTTTAAATTGGTTCAAATCCGCATTGGTGTCAATTGGATTAACAAACACATCAGGGTGACCGAAGGAACAAAAGTATCGAATAATGTTAACCATAGTAAGTGAATCCCCTATTCCAGAATGCGGTTGACCTGCCGCTTGTAATTCAAAGGCAGCACACATTTCATTTAAAGAATTATTCTTTAATATTACATCTGGGTGGTGCACTTGCCATCTTTGATATTCTTGTTTTAAGTCGAACATTCTACAGTGTGCTAGGTAAGGAGGTAATTCGATATGTTTATCTCTTGCCTCTCTGGGTAATTGGATTCTGAGGTCCCATGCTCCGTGTGTGCAAAAGCAAAACGTCTTGTTACTAGCGATGATGTATTTTTGAATGTAGTCGTCCAAAGCAGTGATGGCATCTTGTAAAGTACCCGCTTTTTCAAGGTTTTCCCAAGTTATTTTGGTTAGATTGATGCAAAAAGGAGTCAAAGGAGTAGTTTCTGGTTTGACATATTGAGTGTGTTGATACACCTATATATTTATTAATATTATTGAATTGCGCCAATTTGAAAAGATCCCTAACTTTGGTTTCTAACAAAAATACACGATAAATAAAGTAGAATAATTCGATACTGACCACATCCAAAGTGCTGGTATCAACAATTACCCAGGCAAATTCTATGATTTCTGCCGTTTCCTAGTAAAGAAGCAAGCCAACAACGTTTGCAAACCATGTAATAAATCTCATTAAAATGTAAACTTTCTTTAAGAACAAAAAAAAAACAAATATAATATCAGGACACGGTTTGAGAACGCGTACGAGCACCGAAGCCAACCGTAAACCCGACAGAAAGTAAACACGAGCTTACAAAGAAAATACTTTATTTTTGTAGTACCTTTGTCACCTGTACAGTTTGTGGATTTGTGTTATTCTCGTCACAAGTGGCTTCGAAATCAATCACCACAAGGTAATCGATACCAGGACAATGAACATTTTGAGTAAGAGTAATCGACATCCTAGCCTTTTCCCTTCCCTTACTATATCAAAAATTTAGAGTTCACTCTTAATAACAGACGTAAGATTCTTATCACTAAGAAAACATTCTCTACGGTTAGACCCTTTAATTATGTGAAAATTTCGGATTGGAAATTGGTATGACATCAAGTAACCACCCCGAAAAATTTAGCGTATCACCTGATTTTAACCGTGTGATAACGTTACAACATTTTTTGTTAAAATATCTAAAAAAACGTTGCGAAACATTTTTTTCATATAATGTTAAACAAAAAACGTTTTCGTAACATTTTTACAAGCCGGCTCAAGCTGGCTCAAGCTGAATAAATTCTGGCTCGAGCTTTTTGAGCTGAGCCCATTGCTGGCTCGAGCTTTTCTCAAGCTGGCTCGCGAGCCATCAAGCCATTTTAAACATGGCTCGGCTTGGCTCAGCTTGAAAAGCTCGAGCCAGCTTGTGAGCTGGCTCAGCTCATGCGGAGCTTTAATGATGATAAAAGATGTTTTTTAATAATAATTTAGATGAAATGGAAATTAATCAACTTTGGAATTGGATTTTAAGGATAATTTTTTATTAATTAGGATATTTGAATAATATTAAGTAATAAATAAAAATAAAAAGATGAAATATATAATAAAAGCTGCATACAAAAAGTCTTTAATTCCATTTTAAATTTAAAGTAATATGATATGATTTGTATTATATTTTAAAAAATATAAATCAAGTTATAAATTTAATAAATTTAAAATTTATATATATACTTAAATAATCATAAAAAAGATATTTATAATATACTTATATATATAAACTGTAAAGTTGAAATCAAAAGCCAAAAGTTAAAATGTTTCAGTTTAGAAGTTTAAAGTTTAAATTAAAGTTAAAATTGGCCAAATTTACATTATATCACATAATTTTAAATAGTTGTAAAATAATAAAAACTTTATAAATTATAATAACTTCATTAATATTAAAACTATAAATATAAATCAATTAGAAAAGTAATACATATCATAATTATTAAAGGGAAAGGAAGGTAACCAAAATCTTATGTTACACTTAATAAAATTACATGATTTATAAATCCTATAATTTAATTAGCTATTAAATTTAACAAGAAATCAGCTTTATTGTGATAAATCTATATATAATTATATAATATATATTACTTTTCTTATTATTTAAATCCTTTTAATAAAACAAATTAAATGATGTAAAGATTATTGGAATTTGATTACTAAATTATACTGAAATTATAAATAAAACATCTAAATATTTAAGTAATCTCTATAAAAAGTACCCTTATTAAAATATATTTAAAATATACTTAAAATATTTTTCATGCTTAAAATATATTGAAAATATACTAAAATGGTAAAAATTAAATATAATTTAA
>JADRCO010001638.1:0-17903 GCA_021464525.1 Rhizophagus sp. LPA8_4_AMF | reverse complement strand
TTTGATATATCAAACATATCAAACATTTCGAACATTGATCTTCCCATTATGAGACGTTGATCATCTAACGGTAATACTAATCGTCCCGGTAATTACCATTGATCAACGGTTATATCACATGATTTCCGTCACATAATTTTTTTATCGTAACAATATCAACCACATTAAAATTTTGAAAATTTCGTTAAAAAAAATTTTTTTTAAGATCAAAAAAACGTTTTGCTTATAAATGCATTTTTTTCTCAAAAACTATCTGAAAAACGACCTTTTTGACCTAAGAGAAACTTGGTTTACTCATAAATTTACGTATGATATTATTATTTATATTATGAACAGATCAATATTTCAGTCGAAAATTTTAAAATCAAAAAAAAATTTTAGGTGCGGCGATGATCACCGTGCGGCGATTTTTTGACATTTCCAAAAAAAAAAATCATAAACGTTTAAAAGTAAAAATAAACGTTTAAATCATACTTTGAGCGTAAAAAATATGCGTTTAAATAAACGCAATTTTGTCTGTCCTGGCGTGCCATAGACGTGCGGGGTAATCCGTTAATGCATACTGCGCCAGGCAGACGGTAAAAATAACGAGACCTTCATTGGCCCTCTTAATTTTAGTAATCTATTTTTTTTTTTTCTAAAAAAAAATTTCGATTAATTAAAATTAGAAAATTAGGAGTTTATGATTAAATTAGAAATTTTAATGAATATTTTCATTCTAAAAGAGAAAACAGGGAAAAAGATTATTAAATTATTAAACGTTAATGGATTCTTTTTTTATAAAATATTGAAAGAAGCGTGTTGTACCCGGGAAATTTACGGGGCCCTCTTTGTTTTTATTACCTTATTTAGCAGTTCCGTAATTTTGGCCCTTAAATACTTTCAAGATAAGCTTAACTCATTCATTCATTCACTCATTTCTATTTTTGGCCATCATAAATAAACGAATGAAGTGACACACATAATAAAGCATTGAAATACTTTCCTAATTAGCGGTCTTTTAAGGATAGAGCAATTTTTTTAAAAAAAGAATTATAGTAAAGATTGGAACTTACGATGTTACTGCACTCCATGAAAAAAAATTTTATCAAGATCATGGGATTCATTACTGGTCATTTGTTTACGAAAAATTTTCAATCTTAGCAAATGGATAAAGTTGCTAAAATAACATTATTTTATCTAAAAATAGATTTTTGTATTATGCAATCATTTCTTCTGATAGTGATGTGATCGATTGAATTGATAATTAATACGTCCGAGAACAAGAACGAAAGTTAAAAGATTTAAAATATTCAATTATTTCAATTATATATATACATATTATCCATTTTTTATGAGCTAAATTTAAAGCAATTAAATATCAACGTATACTTTTTAATAGAAATTTCTTTTTTACATTCCCATTCCTTTGTCAATGTCTTAAAAAAAAGTGGGAGATGATAAGTGATTTTTTTAAAAATTCCACCAATTTTGATTGTTAATTGATTTTCATTATTTTAAGGCCATATTTGGTAAATAACGTGAAGATACGGACGGGGACGTATCCTATCATATAAAACTTCGTTTTTTATTATAAATATGGCATATTTTTAACATTGGAGTTTAATTTCTATTCCGTTATTAGCATTTTTTCGAATTTTTTTTTTATTTGTCGTCTTATTCATTTCATATATTCTTTTGATATTTATCTCCCTCTTCCTTCCCCTTTAATTCTCTTACAATTTATAGTATAAAAGCAATATCGTATTTGCCAAGCGATACTTTTACAAAATAAATTTTTTATTTAAAGAGAAAATAAACATAATTACTTTTTTTTTTACAATTAATTTACAAATAATTAACGATGAAGAAAAAAAAAATGTATTTTACATTGCATATTATACAAATAAATATGAAAAATAAATAAAGTAAAATACATTATTTTACAAGAAATTTTTAAAGAGGAATTTGTCTTCTTTTGGGTAAAAATTACATTGTAAAGTAGGTAATAAATAATTATGTTGTTGTTGGTAATAAGTATAGTCATCATGATGAGGAGGAGTAAGCAAAGCAGTTGGATCGAACGGTGAGGTGATAGTGGTAACAGGAATAACGGTTGATACGATGGTAAAAGTGCTTGATCTTCTTGAAGAAGTTGAAAAGCGCCTACGTCTCTGACTTGAGTTATTAGAACGTTTCTGTTTTGTATACCAATAGTTCTTGACCATGTTTTCAGATCTAAGAAAGCCATATCGTTTTCTTAGATCTTTAATTAGAGACGTCCATTGTATTTTCCCATTTTCTGCCTTATTACGTAAAATCCAATAGTCAATAAAATACTCTTCATTATCGTTTAAACCATCAAGGTTCACTAATAAAAGAGAAAATACAATTTTAAAGAGTTTTAATATATATTAAATTAAAACGAGAACGTAAAATTTATCTCGTAAAAAGCTAAATAGCTAATATACGCACGTTCAGGGTTAAGATAATTACGATAATAATTACTAATCTGGCTAGCAGTATATCTGTTATTGAGTATTCTACTAATCCTTACAAACGGATTACGGACGGTTCCAATACTTTTAAAACGATTTAATTCAAACAAAACAGTGTTCCTCTACAAAAAACCGTGTAATTAAGTTAATATCAACAACAATAATAATTTAATAATTTGATAAAAATCATTTAACTTACATCTGCAGTTGACAACATTTGTAGAAATTAGATAAAAGAATTTATTGGTAAGTTTCGAGTTATTTTTTATTATTTTCACAATCAAAAAAAGCAATTTGATCATGAATAAAATTTAGAGGAAACCCCGAGGACTCACTCTTTTTAAATGTTCAATTCCAAGGAATGTATTTGATATATAACAAACAAGATCAGGTAAAAAACCAGTTATGATAAAAAAAATATACATAAATTAAAAAAATATATATCATGTATAATACTATATCCTAATAGAGGAAAAGTGAATGCCCTTTTAATAAAGCATTATCATCTTTCAATTACAAGATAATGTACCAGTTCAGAATATTACGTTTATCTTTGGTTAAATCAAAATATGCATTTTAATAAAGCTTTTTTATTTAACAGTACATATATTTTATGTTTATTAGATATAATATTATTTACAAAATAAAGAATAAAGCCAAAATTTTTTATTTTAAAATAATATTTAATAATAAATTTTTTTAAAAATATTTCATTCAGATATACACCAAAATAAGTATTGAAAGGATGTTGAAAGGATGAAGTGGAAATTACAAGTTCTACCGGTATTCACATGTACTGTAAATATAAAATAAATTACGATTTATTCAGAATAAATAAACATGTATATATTTATTATATATATTCGGTATTCAATAAAATATATTCTTTAATAATTTATTGGATCTGTTAATAAAATATATACTAAAATTCTTTTTTATGATAACAATTGACTAAAATATCTAACAAAGAATGCGCGGATATTCTTTAATAAATATTTGTAATTATGTTCTAGCCTATAAAATAAAAATTTCATTCATTTTTTTTTTTTCGAATAAAAGTAAGATTCTTGGATTTTACATCTTATTTATATATTATGAATATCATATAATAAAAATACTATAATTTTTTATATATTATATAATTTTCCCATGTACATAAAGAAAGTCCCTTTGTATAATTCCATTTTAATTTAATTACGTTCTTTGTATATTTTAATTTTAATTTCTTTAATTCTTTTCTTTTTTTGTCTTATTTGAATGTGAATGAGTATAATGTCAAATTTAGAATTATTTACAATGCAAGTAATCTACGATGTAATACAATGATGTATTTTACATATTTACATTGTTTCCGTAGTAATTATTTAAAAATTCTATTCATCATAATATAATAAATTTGACAAGACAAAATTCATGTTTAATATAATATATCATTAATGATACCGATTTTATTATCTAAAAAAAAAAAAATCTTGGAACAACAGATCGGCGATCTTTACCGGCATTAGGTGTGGCGCACGGAATGATACTACTGTATGATGATCACGTGATACATTTATTAAATCTGGCCAGCACTAGAAATTCGACCCGTTATTCCGTAGATCGGTCTTTTTAAGATTTTTGCAAGAAATTTGAATTCAGCGACATCTCGTACACAAATTATTCTACGAAACCATCCTTAAAAGGGTCGTAAACCGCCGTAAATAGAGTTTGATATTTGAAGTATGAGATGATTTTATAAAATTGTGTCGTGCTCTATAAACTTTTCTAGGGAAAATCACCGAGAATGCGACTAGAAAAAGCCAGTTTATATAAAATTCTCCTTTATTTTTGACGATTGTAAATGGATTTGCTGTTAGTGATATTAAAGTAACTAATTGTAATTTGGGTTTTTACTTTATAGAAAAAGAAATTCAAAGTTTCAAATTCTAGAATTGGGACGCTTTAAATAATTAATTTTCTTTGTTCTTTTCGATCACATTTTATTGGATCAAAAAAGTTTTAAAATGTGCACAAAATTGGTTGATAGTTTTGTGCGACATTGCCATGTCAAATGTATATCATACTTTTGTGTAAATAAAACGTAAATGGTTTCTACCAAAGTTCCCTTTGTTCTCTTTGTCAACTTTGTTAAAATAACTCAATATGTAATATTATATCCACAAAACAGATATACCATAAAAATAAAAAAAAACCTTTATTAATTTGTTTGCTCTTTTTTTTGGAATATTTTGTAAAGTTATTAAAAACCAAAATGAATAAAATGAATTAAAAAAAAAAGGTTATTTTATATTTTTCTTTTTTCAATTTACTTTTTTTTCCAATTAACGTTAACCATTCATCAAAAAAAGTCAAGATGAAAGATTTATTTTTGAATCATATCTAAAAAAAACTCAAATATTAAAAAAGAAGATAAAAAAAATTAAAAAAATTTAAGCATTACATTAACTAATTGGTTATTATTTTTTAGAATACTATATAATGAAAAAAGGTTCTATTTAAAAGAACCAATAGAAAAGAAAACTAAGTTTTACATTTCCTGGATATTAACCCTCCAAAGGAATTTTCTTTTATTTTTGGTATCATTTGTAGCAATCTCTCGCGTTCGTTCTCTCTCAAGAGAAAAAATTCTATCCAAAACCAAAGATAATATATGAAAGATTAAAACGAAAAAAAAAGAGAACGGAAAATTGAGATGTAGCAGAAACGTAAGTGTAATTATAAATTTCCTTCGAATATTAAGCCAAAAAAAGAAAGGGGGAAAGAAAAAGAAACGATTAATTTTTTTGATACTCAAAACAAAAATGATTAATGTAATGTAAAGAAATAAGAAGAAAGAGAAGAAAACAGAAATTGAGATGTAGTGGAGAACATAACTATTAATAATCTATACTATATATATAATTTTTTTTTTTTTTTTTTTTTTTTTTTTAGAAAGAGAACAGGGAAAGAGACGATTATAATTAATTTTTCTTTGTGTTAAATGAGAAAAAAATAATTCTATCCAAAACAAAAAAATGATAATGTAAAAATAAAGATCAAGAAGAGAAGGGAACCGAAATTGAAAAAATAATTAATAATAATTTTTTTTTTTGAGAGAAATGAAGTAGTTTTATCTAATATTAAGAAAGAAGAAGAAATTAGGGCATTAAATGTAAGTATAATTAATAATCAACATAAGATTCCACAAAAAAATTATCTATAATAATCATGAAATTTTATATTTTTAGCGGTGTAATGGCCCCAACTTTCGTTGATAAAAAGAATCATAAAGAGGTCGAGTCATATCCGAAATTGAAGAGAGGGGTGGTAATCTGGGACGATTTTGTGTGGAATGATCATAAAGACAAGAGGGCTCATTCGAAATAAAAGATGTGAAAGGTAATATGGAACATTGTGGAGGATTATTCAGATTATTCAAAATAGAAGAGATGGGGGGTAATGTACGATTTTGTGTGGAATCATGAGGATTACCCGAAATAGAAGGTAACGTGTGACTTCGTTGTGGTTTAGGAAGACTATTCAAAATAGAAGAAATAGGAGGTAAAGAAAGAGATCGTGAAGCACTATGAGGTGGAGACATGGCAGTGATACGTGCTGTATTATTGTACACGTTATTAGAAACCATTGAATCCCCACAGGGAGATGACACGATCATATTTTCATTTTCTTCTATATCCTCTTGAATTACTTTAAGATCATTCTTTTCTTCTTTTTCTTTAGTTTTTAAGTTAGGATACCAATAATTTTTTATGGTGTTTTCTGATCTGAAAAGGCCGCAGGCATTTTTTAAATCTTGACGTAAAATTTTCCATTCTATTGGTTTTTTAAACTTTTTATGCTTTGAAATTTTGCCTGAATTATTTTTACGCTTTAGTGGTTTGTCCATTTTAGGTTTTGTTTTAGTTGATGGTTCCCTTTTTAGAATCCATTCGTTAATAAACTGTTTTTCTTTTTCTCCCAAAGGATCATGGCATACTAGTTAGTAATGAGGCCAGAAAAAAAAATCAATTTTTTTTTTTTAAAAAAAAAGGCATAACAAAAAGATTTCACTATTTACACTTAGGGTTAATGTAGTTTCGCCAGCGATTACAAATTTGACGTTGATCGTAAGGAATTATTTTAGCGATTTCCGCGAACGGGTTGCGAACTTTCTTTGTTTCAAACTCTGTCATCTTAGCCAAAATAATTTTATCACTCTGCAAACAAAAATGGAACAAAATTTTTAATTATAATAAATTTATGAAAAAATTTAAAAAACAAAATTTCATACTTCTGTATCGAAAATAGATCTTCTCTTTTTTACACCCTTCATGAACCTTCGTGGTTTCTTATTTTCAAATTTTTTCGTGATTTCTTCATTGATCCTCTTTTTTACTTCCTTTACGGGATCTTCTTTATTGAACAAAAGCGCATCTTTCGTAGATTCTTCTTTAATTATTTTCCTCGCTGATTCTTTTTGACTCAAATTTGGATTCATTATTGAATTTTATAATATTGAATAAACAGAAAAATGATATTAATGAAGAACAAAAGGCTGGATATAATGAACAAACTGTTTGCCTAATTTCTTTTTTTAAAAAAAAAAACCCATCTATTTATGTTTACTCCTTAAATAACTTAATTTTATTATTTATTAATATGAATGAATGAATGTTGCATTTAAAGCATTCAAAGGGATTGGTTTATTTACAAACAAGATAACGCGTTTATCTGCTATTAAATCTCATTGTTAACATCCCAATAAAAGTTAGATTTTAATATGAAAGGATATAATAACTTAATCGTTCTAAGTTATATTTCAAATATAATTTATATTACAATTATTACAATTTTTAAATTGAGAAATTTTGATTGAATATATCTTTCTATTTTAAGAATTATTGAATCGACATACATTGATTTAAATGTAATAACATAAATACGTAATATAACGTAAAATAAAATATAACCTATATATTTTTTACTAAACTGTATTTTTATACAGACTGTATTCTAATCGTTCTGATCTGCGTATCCTTACCCTGAAATGAATTTTATACATTCACTATATGACAACTTTTTAATTAAAGTTGTTACTCTAATTTATCCGACTATATTATCTACAATTTGATTCAATAATTGAGAAATTATACTCATTTATTTTCAATTTAGACTATGAGGTCGCATGACCGAATCATTATAAATCATCGGATTTAAGGTATAGGGTTCTTTTTTCTTTTTGTGTTTTTTGTTTAATAGTTAGAAACGTCATATTAACGTTTCTTTGTGTTTTTTAGGTGCATCCTATTCATTTCTGACCGCTTGTGGCCAATTTGTTGGATTATCTATATTGGCTATATATTTATATGTCCAAACTTATATTTTTAATTTGGATCATAAATAACGACCTTATTGCTATTGGTACCAATACAGTTGACCGAAGAACAATCCGGCCAGAAATGAAAATTCTTATTGGTATGGGGCTATATTGGTCGAAGACCCACATAGTTTCCTCATCCAATAAATAAAAATTATATCCTGGATAAAATACTATGATAATTCAGAGATACTTTATGTCCAAGATAATTAACTATGGATATATAATAAAATAGGATAAACTACCACGATATTGTAGCACTTATTTCGTCTTTGCACCTGAAAAACAATTCTCACAATACCTTACATTAACGCACTGATAATTATATTTTATTTAATGGCGCATATAAGATATTGTTAGATAAATTATTTATAGAAGAGAAGCTTAAAGAGAGAAAATACTAATAATTCTCTCAAATAAATAAAATAATAAATTCAATTAACACATACAATGGATTAGACGGACATGCTAACAAAGTTTATCATATTTTTGTCTAGAATACAATAAATTCATTAATTACTTAGAAGCGAAAGTTACCAAATAAAATCAATAGATCTCAAAGAATTCATACGTTTACTCGATTATATTATCGAAGGTTTGTGAATTGAGAAAAAATAAAGATTCAAAAATATTATATTTTAATGTTTTGAGTGAAAATTTGAACTCGTATTATAAAAATAAGTAAGTCAATTAGGTTTTATTAGTCGAATAAATTCTTCCTGTTATTTAAATTCGAGACAAGGAAAAGGATTTTTGAACTTTTCGAGCTTATCCACTATTTATGTGTTATAATCTTCAATTAAAAAGAATCAATTTCGCTACTTTTCGAAAGTTTAGTCCGAAAAATGATAAGTCACGTGATTATAACCTTCGATCCCTACTTCAAACAATTGTTAAAAAGTGAGCTACCCTTGCCAAGATTTAAGGGTTCCAACCAAAATAGGATAAATAATCGAATCCAAAAGCTGGAAATTTCGTTAATATGTATGGCGTTCTGTGTAAATGTTAGTTGTAAATATTTCTTTGTCTGATTCCATTTTAATAAATTGGCAAACGAAGATCCTCTTTGATTAATGCTTATTTAGGTTCATTTTGTTTCATAATTTACAAATTAAGATATATTTAAATTTTTTAAGTAAATATTAAATGCTTTCACTCACGTCTATTTTTAGTTAATTAAATCGAATTATACGCTTTAATTTTTTGAATGAAAAATTTTTTTTTAACATCCAATGATTATTTAAATCAGGTCTATCCGAATTTGGGTAAATTCAATTTTTGTCACATGATGCAATTACATATATAAATATACCATTTCATTTCTATTTTTCCAGAAGACTTCTCGTTAAGGTTCAGTCCCTTTTTTTTTAAAAAAAAAAAATCTCTCCTACATTTCACATGCTACAACGCTTTTTGTAGGCAAATTTGCCCGAGTTACACCGCATAATGCATATACAGTAGTATCATAATTGTATTAAAATATCGATAAAGAGTGCAACTACAATAAATGAGACAGTATATTATAGTCGAGGATTTTTATTTATTATCTTAGAAATATTGGTAATTTGATATAGTATAATTTAATAATGATGAATCATTTTCAATGAAATGTCAGTATGAATAATTTAATTAATTGGGCGTAGAATCAACTCGTCATACGAATTGGTTTGCTTTAGTCGGGGATTAAAATACACAGTACCTTTTAAGAGATCAACGTTGAATTTATTAAATGTTTTATGACTTAATATCTCTGACAAATTTCAGTAAAATAAGTACTTTTTGTACAATATATACAGTATGTTGATTAACATTCCAGGATGATCGAATGGATTTTAGTAAAAATTTAAAAATGCTATTTGCATAATTAAACACCTTGTTATTAATTAGGTATTACCACTTTATTAAGTAAATTAAATACTTTTTTTTTAAAAAAAAAAAACAAATTCTGAAATACTGTATTTACTAGTATATACAGTTTATACATGTATAAAAATAAAACTCCGCAAAATTATTATTGATTTGTTATTTAAACACTTTTTTAAAAAATTAATTTGAACTATATATACATATAAAATAGAATTTCGGCCTGCCGAATGAGTACACATTAAGCTATATTATTGGTTTCATTTCATCCGGAATATCAACAATTGAAAAACAGCTTAATTTTAAGATTTCCGGAGAAATAAAATCAAAGGTTTCCAAAGAATTAAAGGATTTTGAAAAGGTTCTCAAAGAATTAAAGGCTTTTGAAAAGGTACTCAGAGAATTAAAGGTTTTTGTAAAGGTTCCCGGAGAATTAAAAGTTCTTGGAAAATTAAAAGTTCCCAGGGACTTAATGACTCTCAGAGAATTAAAGGATTTCCTCTTGGTTGACAGCGAGCTTCCCCCTTCATTATCTAAACTTGTTTTCTTATTTTCTGTTTCTTCATTCAGTGTTGATGTATCTATTGATTCATTTAGCGTTAATATTTCATTTATTGTTGATGTATCTGTTTCTCCATTCAGTGTTGATGTATCTGATATTGATTCATATAGTGTTGATTTTTCATTTATCGTTGATGTATCCGTTTTTTCATTTAGAGTTGATTTTTCATATGTATTTATCTTTTCATTTAATGCTGATGAATCTATTATCCCATTTGGAGTATTTGACATTCTTTTATTTTTATTTGACGATGATGGCTTCATTGGCGCAACCTTGTTGCACTTCTTCCTTATCCATTTTCTTATTTTCTCGTACTAAAAAAAAAATAATTAAAAATAAATAAATTTACATGCTCATTATAAATGAAAACAAAATTATTTTTAATAATTAAACATACATAATCAGAAAATTTTATCAGCGGTATTTCTTGAAATAAAATTTTTTTTTGAAAAAACATATTTATTGTTATTTGATAGTAAATGAGCTTAATTAGAAATTCTTTAATGATTTTCTTTTAATTTTTTTAATTTTTTTTCCAATATTTGAAAAAAAAAGAGGTAAAAGAGAATGAAAGATAAATAATATCTCATTATATATATTATTATCGTATAGGATAAACGCTAATTATTATTTGTCAATCTAATCTCATACGAAGATTGTATGACAAATAATATATTTTAAGCAAATAAATCAATTCAATCCACATAGGGGTAAACAAGATTTAATTATTACATAATAATTAAATTGTTTAAACTTTAAATACATAAATAAATTCTTATGATACTTAATAAGAAAATGATCTGATTAGGCTAAATTTCATTGTCAATATAAGTCGAAGTCAATCCAAATGGATCGGCGGCTAATTTATTTGTATTATCCACTCAAAAATAAATCTTATCTGATGATCAACATGCACACAAAACAATGACGCTATTGACTTGTATAAATATTGTTTATTGAATGGGAATAAAAATGGATTAAACATGTTAGGGAGCCCATTATTCATCTGATCTTTCTCATGTACTGGTCAATTATTTGTTTGTATTGTAAATTAAGTAATATTAAAAGAAAAAAAAATCCTATTTTATTTATTTTTCGATAACATAAACAAGTTATACAATGTATTGTAAGCAAAGCCAGTATTGATAATCTTGAATAATTCACCTCCTTGATAAAAAAAAGTATTTTTTAAAATAAATGAATATATAAAATAAATATGAAAAGCCTTACTATGATACAATTCCACATTTAAATTGCCCGCAGTAAAGAATTATTAACACTTAAACGAAAAAAAAAAAATATTTCTTTTTGTAATACATCTCTGATTCTCTGAAGCACGTGTACCAGTACTTCATAGTACCTGACACTTGGAATAATGATAAATTATGTTGCAGATCGTGCAAATGATGTGAGTTGATCTTATCTAATTTAGTATGAACCTTCTTTTTCATTGATTTAATACTAAATTCGTTCTCATTTTGCTTAACATTTGATAATAAATAATGGCTTATTATGATTTGTGTCCATACAGTAATGTTTATTTACATTATAATAAAGTTTAGCGATGCCAATGTAATATTTATATTGTTCTACTATAGTCAAAAATAAATTACTAGTCTGACATAAACACAACACGTTGACACAAGAGGATTATGATAGTAAAAAGATCTTTTTTTTTTATTAAGGATAATTACATATTAATTTTTTTTTTGTTTTTAAGAAAATAAAGAAAAAGAAAAAGAAAAATAAAAATAAAAGTAAAAATAATAATAATAAAACTATGAAAAAACGATATAAAGATTACAAATAGTTATAATAATAAATTACTAATCTAACATTTATTTAATCTAAATCCATATTATTATTTTTATCATTTTCATTTTCATGGTTCAACACGTATTGAATTGTATGTTTTTCTTGTTTGGTTTCAGGTACACCTTCAATCTTATTTTTATCTTCAATTTCACCTTTAATATCATCTTTCCTTTCAATTTCTCTTTTACCTTTAGCTAATCGAATATTACGTCTTTTATCAGAGTTCCAAACATTTTTCATACTATTTCGCGAGCGGAATTTACCAAATTTCGTTTTCACCTTAGGTTGTAAATCCTTCCATGGAATAGGGCCGTTATTTGTTCTCTGATTTTCCACAACAAATCCACAAATATAATTTTTTTCTTCCGGAGAGAAAGGTGAATGGTTAACTAAATAAAGCGATAAAGTCAATTCAATTCTTCTTAATAAGAAAAAAATAAATAGAATATTTTAAAACTTACGTTGAGGATCAAGTTTGTTCCAATAACTAAAATTTACAAAATAAAAAGTTAATTAATTTATTTTTTTAAAAAAAAAAATCACTCATAATAAATGAATTGATAACTTACTAGTCACAAATAGCTTTTGAATCATAGTCATGACCACAACTATCCTTTAATTTTTTAGCCAATTTTTTAAAAGGATTATTAGGAACTCTTCCCCCTTTTATCCAGTCCTCCATATAATCTATTATGATTTTCTTACCCTATAAGTAAAAAATTAATTTTAAAAATGTGAATATCTTTTTTTTTCATTAAATTTTAAATTTTTTTATAACATACCTCTTCACTTATTGTTTTATGTATTCTATTGGAATTCTTCCTGAGGGAAACATTAGCACTTTCGTTTTCAGTACTTTCGCTTTCTTCAACACCTTTATCGTCATTAATTTTTTCGAGGTCTTTCTTATTGTGTTCAAAAATGTCGCGGTCTTTCATTTCCATTTTGTGAGCAATCTTTTTTTTTTTAAAAAAAAAATGTTTTTTTTTTGATCGATTATTAAAAGAAAAATGGATAAAAGATAAAGAGCATGTAGTGAACTAGTTCTTTTTATAACAAAAAAATCTTGCGTCACATAATCGAGAATAAACGATATTTTAAATCATGGTATTGTTAAATATTTTTGGGAAAAATTATCACAAGAGGATCTACCGGGAGTAAAAACAAAAAATTACATTTTCATTCATTCATTGTTGAATTAAATGTTAAATATTACAACAATATTAAACTTTATTTTACAATAAATACGGTCAGTGTATTGGATAAAAAATGAAGATCCGATTTGTTAATCATTTTTACAAATAAAGATTTGTAATGTATCTGATGACATGAGACAATTACTCATATGAATTATGATCATTGATATCCTGTACTTTTGACAATGGTTGTTGTGTGGTGTACACCAAATGTGATTTGAGTAGATGATCATATATTCATCATGCACATCATTGAGTCTATTGAGTGATCTCATGACCTTGACCTGACCGGTTCCTTTTTAGATGTAGGACCGATTGATAAGTCATTACTTTCATTTAAAAGTTTCTAAAATTAGCGACATTTAATTTTACTGGTTTTTATCAATTTTCAAATAGCTGTATTGTTTATTGTTTTGTACAATTAAAAATTTGTAATTGATATGCAAAAAAAAAAAATTTATTCATTGTAAATTCATCATAATAAAATTTTTAGATACTACCTAAAATCCTCTTCGACCTCATTATTGTTAAAAAATATTTTTTTTTTTTTGGTCCAACATTTATTCAATTAAAATTTACTTCATTAATTTACGGTCAAATAATAAAAAATCGATCCAATAATATAAGACTGAATTTCGTATATACACCAAAGTAACAATCATTTATAATGTTGAAAATGTGAAATTTAAAAAAGTTTGAAAAAAAAATTTTATTTTAAATATTAATTACATTAAATAAATAAAAAGAGTGTGCATTTTTGTTACTATGTAAATAAAAGCTTTTTTAAAGAATTTTAAATCAATTTTGAAGTTATATTGTGATATTCTTTTATTATCTTTTATTAAGAGCATCAAGATTATGTTGTCGTGAAATTTGTCTTTTCTTACGATTCCATTGGTATTTAAGATCATTTCGCAAACGGAATTTACCATATTTTCTTTGAATTTCTCTTTGTAAAAATTCCCATCGAATCACGTCACAATTCTTTTGGCAACTAATAACCCATTCATAAATGTAGTTTTTCTTACCATCTGAGAATGGGTCATGATTAACTTTGCAGTCTAAACAGAAAGAAACGGAAAGAACAAAAGAAGTTAATTTAAAATTTTTTTAGATAAATAAGTAAATAAGTCTATTGGGTAATTAACTTACCAAGTGGGTCTATAACTCTTGTATTAATTTCTTTTACTGTGAAGTTAGATTGTGGTGTTTCTTTATGAAGAGTAGAAAGAAATTCTGTATTATTTTGCCGCGAAATTTGTCTTCTCTTACGATTCCATTGGTATTTAAGATCATTTCGCAAACGGAATTTACCATATTTTCTTTGAATTTCTCTTTGTAAAAATTCCCATCGAATCACGTCACAATTCTTTTGACAACTAATAACCCATTCATAAATGTAGTTTTTCTCTTCATCTGAGAATGGGTCACGATTAACTTTGCAGTCTAAACGGAAAGAAACGGAAAGAACAAAAGAAGTTAATTTAATTTTGTTTAGATAAATAAATAAATAAATAAGTCTATGGGTAATTAACTTACCAAGTGGAACTATACAATTTATTTTCTCCTAAAAATTAAAAATAACAATCGTTATTCTCGTTGAAATAAATAAATGAATAAATAAATATTATCACTTTAATTAACATACTGTGAGGTTAGATTGTGGCGTTCTTTCATCATCTTCATGAAGAGTAGAAAGAAATTCTGTATTACATTTCCGTTGTCTTCTCTTACGATTCCATTGGTATTTAAGATCATTTCGTAAACGGAATTTACCATAGTTTTTTTGAATTTCTATTTGTAAAAGTTCCCATTGAATCATGTCACAATCCTTTTGACGACTATTAACCCATTCATAAATGTAGTTTTTCTCACTATCTGTGAATGGACCATAGTTAGCTTGGTTGACTAAACAGAAAAAACAAAACAAGTTAATTTAAATTTTTTTAAAAATAAATAAATAAATGGTATAATTAACTTACTAAGTGGCTCTAAATAATTTGTATATCTCATTTTGTTATTAAAAATTATTATTATTTTTTTCTGTCAAAAAATTTTTATATGAAATTATGAGAGGTGAGAAACACAACTTTTTAAATTTATTATTTTTATTTATTTAAAAAATGTACTACTATAGGTACCATAAATATATTAGATTATAGATTATAGATTATCTAGTTACATTTATCTTTCATGTACACCCCTCGGAAATTTTTTATTAATGATGATCATTTTCAAATAATGATCTTATGACTATTGTGACATATGTTACACACCATCTTAGCCATATTTTTATAATAAACGTCGTCTTTAAAAATTTTGATCGAAAAAAGAATGTAAATATCTAAGTAATAACCTATAATAAAATAATCCGGTGCTGTCACTTTATTTAAGAAATTATGTCATTATATTTCATATTTAATTGTTTTACTATTTAGACGGATTCGTTTATAAGGAATTGAATTGCATGTTTTCCTTTATCCTCAATTGAGTCAATTACACAGTCGAGATCGGTTTTATCAATTTCAAGTTCATCCTCATATTCACTTTCACCTTCATTTTTATCATCTTCCTTTTCAAGAACGCTGTTTTTAGCTTCAAGTCTTTTTTTAGCGTTCCAAATGTTTTTGAGATCATTTTTCGCGCGAAATTTACCAAATTTCATTTCCATCTCAACTTGTAAAAGCTTCCATGAAATAGTACCATGATTTTTTCTTGATATTTACTTACCCATTTATAGATATGATTCTTCTCGTCCTCAGAGTAAGATGAATGGTCAACTAAAATAATTAAGATAAAATGTCAATTTAATTCTTTAATGATAAAAAACACAGAATTTAAAACTTACTATGTGGATCAAGGATGTTCCACCAACTAAAATTTATAATGTAAAAAAATTTAAAATTTTCTTTTATTTTAAATTAATAAAATTATTTATAAAAAGTACTTACTAATCACAAATTGCTTTTGGTTCAAAATTAAGCTTATGCTCGTCTCTTAATTTTTTAGACAATTCTACAAAAGGTTTTAATTATTTTCCCTTCTTTTTCCCACTCGGTCATATATTTTATTATAGTTTTTTGAGCCTACAAATAATTAATTAATTAAAGTTAATTTTTGATTTTGATGAAATTCTTTCATATTATAAAATAAAATTTGATTTGACATACGTTCGAATTTATTGTTTTAAATATTTTGTTTCTCTTTATCGATCTTTTTATATTTTGATTTTACCCATTTTGTATATATTTGCAACACTGTACAGTATATCAATTAATTAATAAGAAATTTTTGAATTTAAAATTTACTTTGTTTAAAAGAATTAAAGGACCTTTTATACTGTAGAAAATTTTATAATCTTCGTATTAAAATATTAATTCATTTAAATTTACAATATTTATCTAATTCGTTCATTGATCTTTAATTGACCGATCGGTAATCGGTATTACATCGCAATAATTTATTGTCATTGTTTATTTAAATCTTGAACTCGTACACTAAATTTTGGTTTGTCAATATCCACCTGACATTGCAATAATATTCGTGATGAAAATCACTTAAATATTTATTTTCTCATTTAAGTAAATTAATTACAAATCAATCAAAGCAATATGTAACGTTACATTATCAAGGAAATAATGAGTCCCGTAAAAAGGAAAAAGGGGGTGAAATTGATTATTATTGCACAAGAAATTAGTGTATTGCTATTGTTTTTTGTGTGTTACACAATTATGTCGTTTGTACAAGATATGCATTCTGTTTGGTCTCCAAATATTAGAATACGGAAATCATTTCTCTTATTGAATAAGGTGCTGATGTTAAAAAATATTGTGAAGAATTAACATGCATGCATATATTGATTATATTGTCGTACATTTTTCTTACGCAATAATGTATTATTTTGCTTTGACCATTGCCCATTACTCCTGATTAATGGATTTTTGATTTATAATAAATATGCAAATCAAGTCGATCATTAAAAAATTTTCGATTGGATTATCTTGGTAAATCATTAAATCTTTTTCATCAATGGTTAATTCTTCCAAATGGATGACCATTAAAAAATTTGCATTATTGACAGATTGAGAACCATATACTGCGCGCAGTATTTAAGTGTATCAAATGACTTATACAGAAATAGGTAGAAGTAGCAGTAATTGAGAAGTTACGTATAGTATCAACGTTCAAACTTCAAACTCCAAAGAAGAAGAAATCATGAATTGAATTTATTTGAAGATAAGCTCTAACCTCATTATTAAAAGATTTAAATGAAAAATTTGTATTAACTGATATATCAAACGAAAAATAGCTTTAAACTTAGAAAAACTTGCATCATTTTGATCCTTCACAATGAATCTTGCAGGCCAATGATTGAATCAAAATTGGTATTTATTTGAGCGGCAAGTATAGGCTTACATATGACATTAATTTATTTCACTCACATATACTGTATTTACAACCGTCTCTTTTTGAAGAAATCTTTTAATGGAGATAACCTCATAAGACAACCTTAATAGGTTATAAAAGGGAAGGGCTTGCCAATTCTTAATGGTATTAATATAAAAATTACCTCTGGTCAGTGTGTAAAATCCATGTGCACAATGTGCACGTGAGCACATTGAAAATTTCTT
>JADRCO010001637.1:0-17904 GCA_021464525.1 Rhizophagus sp. LPA8_4_AMF | reverse complement strand
CTTCAGAGATACATTTTAAAAAAATGTTCATCCAAATCTGATCACTGGGTAGTGAGATAATAATTCAGATCTTTAGGTTAAATCAGGTCATCAGGTCAGAACAAGTTGGTACAGTTAGATTCAGGTGACCTGACCTGATTCACCCTGAAAAAAAATATCAGGTCAGGTTAACCAGTTGACCTGATCTGACCTGACCTGTTAGGAGCTCTACCTCTGAAATTAATACTTGTGGTTCTACCAGCATTTTCACTTCTGAAGTTTGTGTTTCTACTACTACAAACACTTCTGCACTGGGTACTTTTTCTGCTAATTTCAATGTGGGTGATTTTGCTGGTGCCTTTGTTGGCAGTATTTTTACTGATACTTTTTTTGGTGCTTTTGTTGATGTTTTTTTTGCTAGTGCTTTTGCTACTGGAAGCGCTTGTAGAAATAGATTCAATTTGTCACTTTTATTAGCTAACGGTGATGCTTGTGGAGGTGAATTCAATTTGGCACTTTCATTAGCTACTGATGCTTGTGGAGGTGAATTCAATTTGGCACTTTCATTAGCTACTGACGCTTGTGGAGGTGAATTCAATTTGGCACTTTCATTAGCTACCGATACTTGTGGAGGTGAATTTAATTCAGCACTTTTATTAGCTATTGGTGAAACGTGTGGAGGTGAATTCAATTCAGCATTTTCATTAGCTACCAGTGACGCTTGTAGAAGTGGATTCAATTTGGTACTTTTATGGTAGTTTGATTCTCCTATTATAGAGTCTGAATTTGCAGTATCAGCAGGCTGAGAATTGTTGTTCTCACTATCTACAACAGCACCTATAAAATTAATATGTAAATTATTATAAAGTTTTGTAATCAAGAATAATTTCATAATTAATAAATTTGACTTACAGAAATTATTAATCTTTATCATCCATTTATCAATATTGCAATAATAATCTTTCATCGTATTCCAGCTGCGATAAGCTGGCAAAATCATGCTGGTTCACGTTATATCTGATAAAGTAATATCATTTTTTATGTGATTTTAGTTGCCAAATTTTTCAATACAGCGCAGATTTAAATTTGATCAAATTTTTGCTGCTGTATCAAAAGTTGTGAGATTGTGTATTGCTAAATCACAATTTAGCATGCGGGTAAGTTCTGAGTTATTAAGCTCGTAATATAGTGTTGAGCAGGAGTTGATGTTGAAAATTCAAGGGGTGAATATTCAGGTGTTGAGTACTTTAATAATAGTTTTAGGGATTCATCCATATCAACACAGTCAATACTAGAATCAGAAATTATAGTATCAGCTGTATCAACTGTGTTACTTGAATGCGTATTTCCCAATGTTATTAATCTACTAGGAGTAGAGTGCTTTGCAATTCGTTCTATTATTAGAAATTAGCAAAGAAAAGTAAGATACAGTATAAATATTATAAACAAAATTAATCAATATTATATTTTACCTGTAATCTAACATTATGATTTAAAACTAGTTCGTATTTACTTTTATATGATTCATAGAGAGACTTGTAATGCTCAAGTTCAGTCAGATTATCCTGAAAAAAATATCAAAATAGAATAACCTTATTAGATTGTCTAAAATGAAATACAAAGTTGTCCAGGAACGAAAAAAAAAGTGGACAAAGTTGTCCAGAGACGAAAAAAAAAGTGGACAAAGTTGTCCAGGAACGAAAAAAAAAAGTGGACAAAGTTGTCCAGAGACGAAAAAAAAAGCGGACAAAGTTGTCCAGAAAGGGGGAAAATAGACAGAAACGAAATAAAGGGGAAGGGAGAAAAAGTGGACAAAATTGTCCTATACCTTATCGATAAATGTAAAATTTGACAATGACTGTAGTTCAAAATATACACGTCCTTCGTTCTTTTTATATAAAATTCTCGCTCTATCTTGTTCAAATATACATGAATCAATCTTTTTATTTGTTTTCGTCCAAATAAGTGAAAGAGCTGTTGAAATTAAGGTTTCATCATCGTCAGGTAAATAAACTTTTTTCCCGCGAATTTTTGAATTGAGAACTGAACACGGTGTTTTTGACATTTCTAAATAAGAAGTTGAAATTTTTATTTCAACGTTTAAAAACTGATAATACTTATTTATATATTTTTATTTTTTCAGGTACGACATGTGAAAACGTGATTGTTTTGATGATTTAATAAATTAATAATATGTTTGATATAATGATAAAAAAAATTAGAATGATATAATTCAAAAAAAAATAGGATGATATAATTTTAAAAAAAAAATATATAATGATATAATTTGATTGATAAATTGGATTTTGAAACAATATTTCCGTATTTTGGCGAGAAAATTTTTTTTTTCGCTTCAGATGGAAATATTTTACAAAAAATGATCATGTAAAGATGATCTACAG
The DNA here is from genome assembly GCA_021464525.1 of Rhizophagus sp. LPA8_4_AMF. Classification (NCBI taxonomy): domain Eukaryota; kingdom Fungi; phylum Glomeromycota; class Glomeromycetes; order Glomerales; family Glomeraceae; genus Rhizophagus; species Rhizophagus sp. LPA8_4_AMF. The sequence goes on along the minus strand of JADRCO010001637.1, from coordinate 15,523 downwards.
CCAATCATAATTTTTGATAATTTTGGCTTTTTGGCATTAACATATTTTCGACATCAAAACTTTATTTTTGTCATGAAATTTTAGTTAAAGCATCGTGTATATTTATGAATTTTGCAGACTATTTGCAGATTGCGGACTATTTGAGGATTTGCAGACTATTTGCGATTGCAGATTTGCAGATAATTATTCTTTAAAATCTGCAATGTTCTGCAATATCACAAATCGCAATTAATTCACAATTAGGGTATTGCGAACACATTTTTACCTAAAAGAAAAGAAAAAAATAGTTAATAGCTATTTTTTTTAAAAAAGAAATACAAAAAAAAGTTTCAAAATTTTCATTTCGAAATTTACCTATCCTACTGATTCAAAACGTACTGATACCTAAAAGAAAGAAAAAAAATTTATTAAAGATTAAATAAAAAGTTTTTTTGAAATTTTGAAATAAAACTTACCTATACAAAGAGATTGATACCTAAAAGAAAGAAGGAAAAAATAAAATTAATTAAAAATATTTTTTTTGAAGTTTTGAAATGAAACTTACCTAACCAAAGAGACCGATACCTAAAAAAAAGAAGGAAAAAATAAAATTAATTAAAGATAAAAAAAAAATATATTTTTTTTGAAGTTTTGAAATGAAACTTATCTATACAAACTCCAAAGAGACTGATACTAAAAGAAAGAAGAAAAAAAAATTAATTAAAGTTAAAAAAATATATATTTTTTTTTTGAAGTTTCAAAATAAAACTTACCTATCCAAAGAGGCCGATACCTAAAAGAAAGAAGGAAAAATAAAATTAATCTAGGTTATAAAAAAAAAAATATTTTTTTTGAAGTTTCGAAATGAAACTTACCTATTCTTTAGTTTCAAAATGAAATGAAACTTTTGAAACATATAAAAAAAAGTTCCATTTATCATTAGGTGATACAAATTTTCATACCTGAATGAAGGAACTTCAGAAATGATCTTTGGAAGATCATGTATCAAAATTTAGTCAAAACTTTGCACAGTCTGAACTTTAGCTGAAATTTAGCTGAAAGTCACGTAACCAAAAATTTTGATTTTAACCAGTATTTGTTATATAACGTAAAAAGCATTAGATGGTAAATAGAAAAAATATGGTAACAAGACTTATTCAACAATATAAAAAAAACTTAGCAAAAAATAAAGAAACTAAAAATAAGAAAAAATGGAATGTTAATTCAGTTATTTGCGAAAGTAAGTTTTTGTGATTTAAATAATTAAATAATTTTAAAATTATTTTATATATTTTTTTTCTATTATATTAATCTTAAAATTTATTTAATTTTCACAGTTCTGAATATTAACTGTGCTAATGTTAATATTAACAGTCTCTTATCAAATCATCAGTTTGTTATAGCAATTTTCAGTTTAATACTTTGCATTGCACGTATTATAGCAATGTATTATGAGGTATATAATTACCATTCTTATTATGTAGGAGAGGTAACAGATCTTGATAATTTATTATATATTACACTTCATGTGTTTTTACTGATCCATCATAATATTTTTCTGGTCTAACTAATGAAAAATCAAAGATTTTTACATACCATCAATCTGATAATATAGTATATCATTTAGAAAATAAGGATATTATTGTGTCTATTCTTTGAATTTGAAAGGTTTTGGAAAGGTTATATATAATTATTTTAATTGTGATAATATAAAGGAGGCAATAGTTAAAGATTGTTAAAATTTGAAGTATAATAAATATATAATGTGACTTAATAAATTAATAAAATTTAAACCATTTCATTAATCATTACCCTTTGTAAATATAGTAAAACTGTTGTAAATTTATGAAACTTAGATTTTGAATTTGCGTATTTTAAGTGATTTTTTGACTAAGATTCAAGTTTACGTAGCATTACTATGAAGAAAAATGTGTAGAGTTATTAGTAAACGTATGCTAATCATTTGTGATCTATATTAGTATTATTTGGGGTTCTGTTTGCATTTGGAGAAGGGTTAGAAAAGGTAAAATCTTGTGCAGACATAATTAAAAAAAGTAAAACTGAATTGACTTTTAATGTATTAGATGAAAGGGAGTAAGCAAAAATAGTGAAAAAGGTTTATTTACATATAGACATGTTATGTATAAATACGTAAGAAAATTAGGAGTAAATGCAGATTATCAATTAAAATCATGCACATGATAATTTTAGTTTTGTTAAGTTTCAGAAGTTTTACCCAATTTCAGAAATTTTTCCAGGTTTAGACAGTTTTGAAATGGCTGAAACTGAAACTTAAATTGGCAAAATGTTTTACCAATTATAAAACAGTTTTACCTGAAACACTAGTACACATATTCTTAATCTTATTGTGCAACATAAATTACAGATGCATGATGCGACTATTGATAAAGTTAAAAATTTTATGATTAAGATTCACAATTCTAATAAACTTTTAGAAGATTTATGGTGTATATTTGAATCTTAATCTATTGAATTTCTATTACCACAACTTGATATTAATATACGTTAAAATTTGATATTTTTATTGATTAATAAAATAATTCAAATAAGTTCAAGCAAATATACTTATAGTATAACATCCAAGTGAATTTGCAAATATTTGTTTTAATAATATTGATTGGAAAAATTCAAATATAAGTTGTATTAAATATATGTAATTATTTATTAACAAACAAATATTAATTTTTTTTTTCTAGAAACTTATATCTATTTTGTCATCTTTTTACTCCACTACTTTGACACTTTCTTCATCTATATATCCAACAATTGGAGATCTTTGCTTGACTTTTTGGACTTTAATCCAACATTTACAATATAAAATTTTGGTTTATTAGATACAATATTTGGTAGTAGATTTAGGATCTTGAACATCTAATATATAAGTTATAACTGATTTGCATAAAAAAAGCAATTTTTGCTCCTTTTATTATTGATGTAATCTGCTAAAAATCAAATTATCACATCTAATTTAATCCCAATTTGCTAAAACTAAAATTATAATTTCAGTTTATTAAAAAAAATTATTAGTAGAATTATTATAAAATCATACGTTGCAGTATCGTGATGCACTTTTTTATATGGAATTGTTATAAAAATGTGTATTACAGTATTGTGATACATTTTTTTATATAAAATTATTATAAAAAATATGTGTTATAATATTACAATGTACTTTTTTATATAAAATTATTATAAAAAAGTAAATCACAATATCGTAATGCACTTTTTTATTTAAAATTATTATAAAAAAATGCATCACAATATCACAATATATTTTTTTATATGAAATTGTAATAAAAAAGCAAGTACTGTATATATATTATAAAATATCTTAAAAAAGTATCAAATTTGCTTAAAAATATTTGATGACTTTATAAAAATCAGTATAATTTGCAAAAACTTAAAAATATGGCAATTTTTAAATTTGACTTAATTTGCTAAAACTTCAAATTATAAGTTTAACCTAAATTTGATTAAATTTGCAAAAATCTTAATGTGACTTATATTAGAAATGTCCAAATTCTTGCAGATTTTATACTTTAAAATTAAATGAATATTAGAAAATAATTGATAATACAACAATTATAACAATAGTATTAGATTCACATATCAAATGCTTTATATTTACATTAAAAGAAAATAAAAGAGTAGTTGATATTATTAAAGAATAATGAATAATTATACTCAAAATAATAATAATGATTATTGTAAATATAACATAACAACCTAAAATGCCTCAATTACAAACATTTAATAGACTTAATACCCATACTCACTTAAAAAGTCTAGTAGATAAATTTTATCTAACAATAAAATTTGTTTCAAGTAATAAATTAGAAAAATATTTATCTTTACTCTAAAGATGATAATTGTAATCCTTTAATATGGTGGAATTCTCATCATAAAAAAAATTTTCCAATTCTTTCAGCAATGACTAAGGATTACTTTGCTATTTAAGCAACTTCAATATTCTGTAAACAAGCTTTTACTATTGCTAGTTTAACTATTTTCAGGATACAAAATCATTTAAATCCAGAAACAACTTGTGCTTTATTATATTTAAAAAGCTGAATTACTGAAAAAATTAGCAAAGATAATAATGAGAATGATTAATCTGATAATAATGATGATGATGGTAAGAAAGGTAATAAAACAAATGTATAGGTTTAAATTTTAAATGAAAGATTTTATTTTTATTTGTTTATAATGTTAACAAATTTTAAAATAAATAATGTAATTGTGAATGTTTTCAAAAATATTATAGTAAATTATAAATACATAATAATTTAATGATTAAATATGTAAACTGTAGTTTGAATCATAACCTAAACTGCAATTTAACTGCAGTTTGAACTGTAATTTGCACTAAATAATAAACTGCAATTAGTTTAGTTTGCTATTTAAACTACCAGTTTATAAATTAAACTAAACTGAACCAGTACCATTTCTAAATTTGACTGATTGCCAAATAGTTATTGTATAAAATAAACAAGAATAATTTTCACAAATTTTCTTAACGCTAGCCAAAATAAAAATTGTGCAATTAAATACAAATCAGAAATATATATTAACTATAAATAACTATTAGAATTATGTCTGATATGTAACAATTACTGATAGCTTCTTATTTTATATATTAATAGTACAAATTGGCAAATTTATTTCAACCAGTAATCATGCTAATTAGACATCATTTTACCTGTATTCACATCACATTGACCAATAGAATCCAATTGCCAGATTAGCTTTATTTTACTTATTAATAATAATGAGCAATTTTCTAATTGTAATTGATTATTGGCAAAGGTGAATTGCTCCATATTTTACATGTTGAAGATCTGGATTAACAAATATTTTCCAACTGGTATGATTGCCAGTTGAACAGCATTTTACTTGTGCTATATAAGCCATACAGCTACAATGAAACCCATCTGCCAAGTTGCAGCTTTAAGATTTTCTGCTTTGACTTGAAAAATCCTGGAATAATCCTGGTAATACCACCAGGTACCACCCTGCTTTAACCTACCCCCTAAAATGGAAGTGCTATTCTGGCCAGAATTATAAGTTGGCCTAAATTACTGCCAATCAATTTGTAACAGTTCTCCAATAATATATAAATTACATTTGCATAATCTACAATAGTATTTATAATCTTATATGAAATTATAAATTTTATAAAAACTAATGCAATATTGTGATGCATGTCTTACTAAATTCTTGATGAATGTACTTGAAAAAAATACATTAAAAGTTGTATTAAAAGTTATTTTTGAAAGTTATTCTTGATAGAATTAAAAGTTATTATGAAATAGAATTTATTTATTAAAATTTTATATAAATTAATGAATAAAGACATAATTTTAATTTACTATATTATATATATAAAATTATTTTACTTTGAAAAGTTTTTTCAGATAATTGTGGTTACCATCTATCTGTAAATCTATACAAAATCAGATTCCAATATTATATATATTTTTTAGGATTCTATTAAATTCCAATTAACAAGAGGAGTTCAAATACTAATGGTGTGATATCAAACCATCATGATATTTTGGCACTTTCATCTATTTGTATGTAATCAGAAAATTGTAGTAAGGACTTCTTTTATGAAAAACATAAGAGATTAGAACAAAAATGGTAGAAAGGAAGTAGATTTAAGATGGCTTAACAAATTTCAATCTGATTAAACTGATATGTCTGACAGATCATTGGATGGTTCGGGCTACTTGTTGATTTCTTCTCAGATTTAGCTATCAAAGGGAAGCTATGTTAAACATCATATAATCAAATTGGATCAGACTTTTAAAAACATCACCTACTTTTGTAACCTATGATTCCATTTTATTTAGAATTTATATCATAGCTAACGCATTCAGCAACTACACTAGCCGGTTGAAGCTTCATCCATCTTGTGTATTATCATCACATAACAGAACTTTAATTGATATAGATCAAATTAAGATTATCATCAATAAAGGGTATAAAGGAAATTCTTTGTCTTCATATTTTCAAAACGATAAGCTCTGCTAAGTTAGATTTAAAAATTCAACAACGGAAATTTTAGTTATTTTTTTATTTTAAATATGATAGAGTAAAAATACATACAAAACTTTCATCATCAACTGACGTAAAAAAGTGTTGGGTTCTTAAAATAGTTGATGGGTTGTAAAAAGTCATTGTTTTTATTTTTAGAACGTGAGTTCACCAAGTTGTAAAAAATTTTGTGTAGCATAATCGCATTTTTTATTTATTTAAAAAGGATCGGCGCATCATTTGCACCACCCCATTAATCTTAAAAATTATATAAAATGTACGTTAATCGAAATGTTGATTTTAAAGAATAATTGTCGAAATATTTTAACGAGTAAAATGTACAAATTTACGATATTTGTGTTTGTATGTTCGTTGAAATTCGATACGAGATATTTTGTACGTTCGCGAGATATTGTTTGTGTTTATAATATTTTCGCCAGCTAAAACGGTACTTGCGCAAAAAAAAGATGTTTATGCTTTTGCCAGACGGTATTTTAAGAAATCCGTTATCCCCAGATAATATGATATTTGTGTTTGTATATTCGACGATTAGTACGGGTACGATATATTTTGTATGTTTGCGAAGTTTGTGTTTACAATTAATAACGATTCTTGCACAGAAGATATGTTTTGTACTTTTGTAAAGTATTATTTCCACATGATTTTCAATCCACCATCTCTAGACAATATAAGAGCAGCTATAGTTTCAGGTTGCGATTTTGCCAGTCGTTTAAAAGTTTTTTGACTCTTATGTTTGAATATTTTGTTTAGTAATTTCGAGATTATGCCAGGTTTTGTAAAAGTCCTAGAAATACTAATACAATTCAGAATATCAGGTTCTCCTGAATCATAAATTTTTAAAAAAACGCATTCGACTTTTTTTTTCTTGCAAAGAAGAGCTACAGTTTCATAAGTTTCAGTTTCATATGAAAATTTAGATCTTCGCTTCCATTCTTCTAATTCTTTACGCAATTCTTGGTAATTGTTTTGCCAATTTGTAATAATTACGTTCAACTCTTCTTTTTTGATTGAAAAATTATTAATTGTGAAATCACCATAATTTGAAACAACTTTCAAAGCTGTCTCGCATTTTTGTTTTAAATTATTTACATCCTCAATTTCATATTCCACGTCTTTAATTTCGTACGCTATTAAAAACAAAGATTATTAGGCAAATTTATCAAAATAATGTATATATGATGTTTAATAAAAATAACGACTTACTCATGATTAGTATAACTAAAAAAGTGAATAAGATTAATAAATTTAACAAAAGACATGGACACATACAAAAGACAAATACACTTCATCGTGATGTTTACTACGTCAATACGTTCAACTTACCAATGTGGCAAATAGTATTCGTTCGTAAAGATATTTGAAGAGAAAGTTTTTGGATTATCGGCCTTGGTAACACCCCATCAGAATCAAAAATCAGCAATCATCATGTGAATATTATCAAATATCAAGTATTATCAAGTAATATCAAGATTAATATCAAGATTAATAAATGATAAACTATAAAAATTTGTAATAAATTGTTATTATATATTATTTATATTTACCGTGCTGTGTTATGACCAAAAATAAAAATTTCTTTAAATATTTTTTTTTTTATTTTATTTTATTTTAATGTCTTTAATTATTTTTCGAAATGTGTTAATTATCCATCCATTACTTTTGCATGGTAGTTTTTCAACAATAAAAACGGGTTTTTAGTTTTATATATTATTTAAGGTTTGTTCTTTGCGTAAAATAAGGTTTTGCTATTATTCTATTCTATTGAAAAAAAGGGGGTTCATTTGTTGATCAGGCGTAAGGAAAGATAAAAGTGTAACAAAAATAAAGTTCAAAAAGTTTCACAATCATTGTCAAAAATAAATTTACATATAAAAATAAAAATAGACATAATGTTGTAATATAATTTTTTTTAAGTTAAATAAAATATTGACGCATAAAAAATAGTATATTTTTTTCTTAAAAAAACTGTGAAATTTTTTTTGAAAACCGGTACGAAGAAATAGAAATAAATAAAGAGATTAGACGATGGGCATTACACAGCTTCACTTCGCTCGTTTTATTCCCATAATACGTTCAAATTTTTTCCTCTGGACATGATAAGTGCAGTCATAATTTTAGGATTTGACTTTATCATTCTGATATGTTCTTTATCGTTTTCACTAGTCCATTTTTTCAATCCGAACATTTTGTCCATAACTTTTACTTTAATTGATATGTCTCCAGAAATACTAACACATCTTAAGGTATCTCCCTCACCTTTATCATAGATTTTTAGAAAAACGAACTTTATTTCATTGCCCCTATAAAGGGGACTTATTATTTCTTTTTGTGTAAATTTACTTCCTACATCGCTCTTCCTCCAACCTTTTAATTGTTCACGCAACTCAGGGAAATTATCTTGCCAATCGTTGATTGTATCTTCCAGCTTGCTTCTTTTGATGGAGAAGGAATTTTGTCTAAACTCTCCATTATAAGAGATATTATCTAAAGCTCTTTCACATATTTCTTTCTGAAATTTCTCACCTTTAATTCTATATTCATAATCTTCCTTCATTAAAACTTTGCATATCAGATAAATAAATATATTATATTAATTTTATTTATTTTTGAATTATAAGTATAGTATAAAAGATAATTAATTACCTATATAGTTACAAAATTCCCGAATTTTTAGAATTTTTAATAATGTTCTTTGTAATGTTGCTTTTACCTGTAAACCTTTTTTCGGAAATTGTTGGGACGTTAAATATCATTTTTTTATGTTCCACTGCATTTTAATAGCATGAAAATATTTCTTCGGACTGGACCCTTCCTTTGCGCCATGCAGGTAGTCATACACAGATCAAGATAGATGCATTTGCATTATAAATTACTAAATAATTCGGGGTATACTTTTAAAAGGAATTTTGCTTTTTGAATGTGTAACCGATCGCGTGTCAGGCTGTCAGCCGAATTTATTATTACAAAAATATATACAAAAAATTTATTCTTTTTGATTACGGGAAACCGTCTACTGTATTTGTTATGCAATCTGTGTATATAATAATTATGTTACAAAATAAATGTAAAAAGGAAATAGACAAGGTAAAAGAAATTATAATGACGTACTAAAGTGCATGGGTTATCACAAATATGATTAGCACATACTGCAGGTGCGACTTACTTCGCTCCGGACATTAATCCAAAACGGGAAAAGACCATGCAAAATTTTATCATTATTTCCATGATATTTTTAATTCATTATTTCCGGATAAAATAAGAGCTGCCATGGTTTTGGAGTGCGATCTTAATAATTGATTGAAAATTTTTTCACTCTTACGTTTAAATATTATGTTTCGAACTTTCATTATTTTGCTTGGTTTTGGATAATTTCTATAAATGTCGACACAATTCAGGATATCAGTCCCTTGCGATTCATAAATTTTTAGGAATATGCATTCTACTTTTTTGCTTTTGTTTTTGTGAAGTAAAGCTACCGTTTCGTGTGTAAATGATCCAGACTCTTTTTTCCATTGTTCTAATTCACAATACAAATCTGGATAACTGTTTTGCCATTGTGTAATAATATCATTAAACTTTTCTTTTTCGATAGAAAAAAAATTTTTTGTAAAATCGCCATAATTTGGAATAATTTTCATGGCCTCTTCACATTTTTTTTTTAAGTTATCTACATTTTCAATTACGTACTCTACAGAAATAAAAAAATGAATAACTGATCAGATAAGACAGTGTTTAATATCCCTAAAGTGTCAAGAAAATTAATAATTACGCATACCCATTTTCGAAAAATTGTTATATAAAAGTTTGGAATAGAAATTTTTTTTTTGAAATTAGACGATATTTAAATGAAAAACTTATGAAAACCATAGTAAATCAACTTTTTCCTGTATATATATATATTTAAGAAACGGATAAATTGACATTTTATTTATTATCAAATAAGGAGATAAATAATGTGAGTGATGTGACAACGGACACAAAGAAAAAACAAAATTGTCTAAAATCTAAAAAGTATAAAAATGAATGACCATATGTAGTAGTACAAAGAACAAAGAAAGAGAAAGAGTCTGCATATGATGCATGTGAGAGATGATGAGGTGATATGCATCGCCTGAGGCAGTGTGGTAAGATTTTAAGCCTCACGGTATTTTTTCTTGACCTGATAAAATATGCATAACAATAAATGTTAGATTTTCTTTTGGCTCAGAAATGATGTGATTATTGTGATGATCGGGATAATTTTTGTGAAATGTAACGAATATAATATAACTAAAAGTTTTGTATATATTTCTAAACATCCTTTACTAAAAAATACCAGATTAAAAAGTCAAAGTAGGAAGAAAACTTCAAAGAAAATATTATAGATCATGTTAAGGGAGATTATATTGAATGGAAAACTTATAGGGAGAATCCAAGCCCACCAATAGATTTGATGGTATCATATATTTAACTTTGAGAGAATATGTTAAAAGAAATAGAATCTGATAAAAAGAAAGATAAATTATGGTTAACCAGAAAAGAAAGGAGAATGTGGTGGTATTGGTAGTTGCAAAGAAAATTTGTCCAAATCATAATTTTTCAAATAATCTTATAACTTACCATGATAAGCTCCTATGTATTAAAATAATTGACACCCGTTACCACCAAATATATTAAATTCTCATCATATGGGCGGATTTGACGCATTGCATGTGATAATTTCATAGTAAATGGGAATTGGTTACTATTGGTATGATGCGTCAAATCGGCCCATATGTTCTCCAAGTGTTTTAAAATTAATCTCACAAAAGAAAAATGGAATAAAATTATTTTAAACAGAAGATTTGATCATAAAACAATCATTCTTAATTTTTTAAATATCATTATTTATATCAAAGAAGCGATAGGAATTATTATTTCAAATGAATCCATCCTCGATTCTTAGACAAATAAATTTATAATTACTGAAATTCTCACGTCCTTTGTTTCAAGCCATTAATTTAATTCAGTTAATTCAAAATTTTTGGGCATATTGTAATTCTTTTACGCTTCATTTCGTTATTATTAATTTGTGTATCCAATATCTGATATATAGTGTTTAATATTTATGGAATAAAAGCAAGTTTAAATAAATACCATGATCTGCATTGGCCGTAGATAATATAGATGGTATTGATGGTATCTATATGGGTTAACATGCACGCTTATAAGGGGATGTGATATGTTAAAATAGTCTTTAGTTACTTAATTGAGTTTATTTATTATTATTTATATAAGGATGTCTGCATAATAACACAGTTATTGAATAGGAATGTTAGAATATCACCGAACTGAAAAATTCGGCTGCGAAGTAAAATATTCTCTAATGGATAATGAATAATCGTCAAAATGATTACCATGCTACATTTATATAGATTTATATATATTACAATGATATTATTTCTTCTCTTTTCTTTTTTTTTTAAAAAAAAACATTCTATTGACATTTGACAACACTCCTTTTATAAATTTGACGAATAATAACACTGGTGATTATTTTACATTGTTCTACAATTATTGATTTTATTCCATTTTCTGATTAGATTTTTTAAATGATTCTTTAAGAGAAGATTTAGATCGATTTCATGGTCATTATGTAATAATAATAAATAGTTACGCATTGGTGCGACAAAAAGATTCTAAAAAGAAGTACTTTATTAATTATGGAATTCCATAGGTGGATTTTGAAATCCGTCTTTGTAGAAAAATTCCTGGTAATAACTTGTATACCTTACTGTTAATGGAAATATCGATAGATTTTTTTGTGAAAAATTGAAACTATACGTAAAATACAAGTTCTATTCCAGATCTCATTAAAATTCTAAATTTCTTTGTTCTATCCGCTGTCTAATTAAATGATTCAATTTTGCTGTCACTGAAATTTTATCGACTGTTACTCCTAAATGAAAACGATTCGCTTTTGCTGATATATTAATTTTCTTTTTTAAATGGTTTATAATAAACATTTTTTTTTTTTTCATTTAAATATTTATAAATAGTAATAAATTTAATAAATACAGATTTATATGAGAATTTGATTGCCATAATTGTTATTATAAAGTGCTTTATTTGTATTTATTTAAATGATAAAGGATCCAATCGAACCGTAAATTACAATAGAAGATCTTGCTTGTTAAATTATGATATAAAAAAAGAGAAATAAGATCCTTGGTTACGCCAATTTTTTACAATCTCTTACAACCTTACCGAATAATTTTTTTTTGTTTTTTTTTGTAGAAAATATATGAGAAAATTATTTGATAAAAAAGGAGAGTTTTTGAGGTGTCATAATTATTAAAAAAAGATTTTTCCATCGAATGATTTAAAAAATAATAATATAATTCATCGTCTTGTTGATCGTCGATTCTTTAATAATTCATTGACGTAATATTCTTATAATATATTTTGAAAGAATGTTCTAATTTGTTAGCTTTAAGGGGAGATATGCGAAACTAAGAACTCAAAATAACGAATCGAGACTGATTAAAAAATTTATTATTTAAATATTATTTTTAGTGATATAATACTGTATTTGTTATCTCATAATAAAATTATCTTTTTCAATTATTATTTGCTCCTTGTTGCATATGTTTGTTCTTCATATCCAAAGAAAACATATAAAATGAAATATGTTATAAATTGATAAAAATTGTTTCTAATTACACAAGTCAACTTAACCAAATTAAATTACTAAAAAAATCAAATAAAAGCTGCAATAATAATATAATTAAATTATTATGCAGGCAAATAGGATCATGCTATTTTTAACATACTGAACTTAAGGTACAAATAAATTACTATTGCATAGTTTTATTGACGCATTAAATCATTTGGATTAAATATCACATATAGTATATTAATTTTACAACTAGGATTAAATTTTACAACTAGAATACTGTATGTTAACTAAACCTTGGACGTCTGCAAGTCTGCAACGTCTGCATAGAATAGGGATGTTAAAATATTATCCGAACTGTTTCGCAGTTCGGTGATAATTTCAATAACCAATATATATATATCAACAATAAGCACTGAATTAAGAACATGAAAATTTTTATTTTATAAATTCAAACAAAGAACTATGTAATTTTGCAAGAACAAAAATATCTTTAATAAATACTTAAAAACGGCAATTCAATTGTCAAATTGAAGCTTAGAAATGGTAAATCAAATCTTCAATTAAAATTCTTGCCCTATAAAAAATTTTATCCGTTATTTCTGTAAAAACTCAGTAAAAATGAGCTTTTCACGGATTCATTCACGGAAAATGTAAATAATTTGATAAATTCCGTGATATAAGGTTATTAATTCCGGAAATATGAGCCTTTTACGGAAAAAAAGATGGAATATAAAAAACGGATCGACTTTTTTATAGGGTTGAGGTTCAATTTGGCGCGATATCTTTCTATTTGAAATTTATTTTCGTGATTACAGTATTAAAAATTGTATAAACTTCAAATGTGTGTATATATATATTTTACTGTTAGCGTTAGTTGTCTTTACAATACAAAGGAAAGTAATCAGTTTTTTCAATATGTAAACAGAAATTATAATTAATACAATGATAAAAAATTATATCAGATTTTCTATGATAAAACTTATTGCATTTTTTTTTGATTCTTTTTTTGATTAATCAAATATCTAGTTAAATTTTTATTCATATAATATCCTGCATGATGAAAGCTGCAAGTCAAACAGTCTAATGAAAATCAATCCGTTTAATTTTTCACATATATCCATAAAAAAACTTCTAAAATATTCAGCTATTATATCATTTAGCCACCATAATGAAAATAAATGATTCCGATATAATAGCTGTCAACAAGTTCTGCTGCATCAATGGTCTTAATTGCAAGTTGAAGATGGCGAGTTGGTTTGGCTTTTTGAATTTGATTTCTCCACGAATTTTGGATTCACTAACTGATATCCATAAATCTTGATGCGACCACACCTCTCGCCACAATTCTTCATTTGGAACTAAATCTTGATATGCCATACTTTTCACTCTTTCCATATCAATCCAATATACTATACAATAATTGCATTAAATTCTGCATCCTTAATAAAATCAATTGCCTTTACAAACGATGAGTTCAAATAAAAACTTGCATATTGCCCAAAGTTGAAATTGAGCATTTTGGTAATTTATTGCGTGAAAAAAAAGTTGATAGTTTGTTTATTTTGGATTTTTGACTTTCATATTTGTTTTCAACAAGGTATCTTCACCGATTTCTATAATATTTTCATAAGAGGATGTGAACATTTGTGGACCACTCCCCCTCTCGTTATTATTCCACTGGTTGCGTGTAAAATTTGTATTATAAAAATACTTTCAAAACTCAAAGAATTTTACAGATGCGGATCCATTCAATTAGTCAATATTTTAAAATTTGTTGGGTCTAAATTGTATCATTGTGTACGCATCACAGATTTTCTCATTAGTCTTGAATTCAAGATGAAACCACCTCTTCAAAAGGAGCTAACAAGACTTGATTGGAAGCCACGTTTAATGAAGTAGGCAGTGATCTCAGTAAGAAGAGAGTCAATAGTGTCACTTGTTGATTTATTTCAGTTGTTGATTCATCAGGTAATGTAATTTAGAAGTGGTTGATTTAGTTGATTGTGGAATAGAAGACATGAGAATCTTTAATCATTTAAAGTCATTCAATCAGCATTATATGAAGGGGTATCTGAACTTTTTGCCGAAGTCCATTTCACCGAAGCCCATTTTGCCGAAGAAATTTTGCCTCACCAAAGTGCAATTTCGCCAAAATACAATTTTCTCGAATGGACATTTCCATGAATGGCCATTTTGCCAAAAAACATTTTGCCGAAGCCATTTTGCCGAACCAAAGACATTAATTTTACTTTTTTAAAAATAAACGAATTGCACATTATATTAAGTCACATTTTGTTTATTTATTAATTAAAAGATCGGAAAGTTAATTATATTCAATCCCAAGTTCAAAAAAAATAACAAAATCATCATATTCATTAAATTTTCAAAACAAGTAAGGTAAAATTGTTTAGAGAATTTGTTCTTTAAGCATTTTTTATTTTTCTTTGTATTGAATTGTTTAATGATCAAGGAAATATATTAATCACTAACATTTTCAGCGAAATATCTTTTGACGAAATAGACAATTCGGAGGAAAGGATTCGGCAAAATGTAGAAGTACTATGAAACTTAGTTGATAAGAAAATTTTAATTTTTAAAATTTTAATATATGATATACTTTTCTAAATACATCGTGACTAATAATAAATATAGGGATCTAAGGATAAGGAGGTTCAGGAGCCTAAATAAAGAATATTACATAATTTGTAAATAAAGGCAAAATTTCATATTTCATATACATATTTTTGTACAATACAGTATGACTACAGAAGACAATTTTTTTTTGCAAAAAAAAAAAAAAAAAAAAAAAAAAATTAAAAAAAAAAATAA
>JADRCO010001636.1:0-17914 GCA_021464525.1 Rhizophagus sp. LPA8_4_AMF | reverse complement strand
GCTTCCAATTGCATTAAAGAAATGTTTTTACATTTTTTTTTTTTGTATTTTAGGTTGTCTAACTCCAGAAGATTTGGATGAACCTGAACTTATAGGTAAATAGTGAAGGTTTTTAATTGAATTAAAGAAATGTACTAGTGTTTTTTTTTGTTTATTTTAAAGGAATAGGTTATTTCTTAGGACTACTTCTGGAAACTTTGGATTTCTTTCTAAGGAATTTAATAAGTTTCTTTTTATTTTAGTTACAATAGTTGGTTTTGATAGGGGATGAACTATTCATAATATATTTGTATTTTGTTTTATTTTTTTATTTTTATTTAATTCAATTAATAAAGTAGAATTAAATTTATGTAAATACAACTAGTAATAAAGTGTAATATAAGTAGTAAATTCAGTATATAAATTTCATAATGAATCAGTGAACAAATCATGTAAATTCCATATGAATTTCATGCACACTCCATATCCAAATCATATTTTTAGTGATACGAAATTGTGCATTTTTCCGTATCCTTTTAACGGGCTGTTATGATACATTATTTCTAAGGAAAAAAATCGTATAAAATCCTTATAAATAACGTATCTAATTTTTATAGGGAAGAACTGAAGCAGAATGGAAGATGTACCAAAATGAAATCGAGAGAAATACTCCATTCCTAGTTAAAGGCACTGTAAAATCTGATTTTCTAAAAGAAATTATCTAAAGGGAATTTAAAGTATATTAGAATTGAACATTTTAAAAGTTAGCTCACAATCATGGTAGATTAAATATTAATATGCAATAGAGTAGTATAAAAAAGATCAAGGAATTTTGCAAAAAAAACTGTGTAAATATACAGTATTATATGAATGAACCTGATCTTCATAATCTTGTTTTTCACTCACTCTCGTTATTCTTTGCTATCATATTTATATAAATTATAGTCAAAATGGTGGTTATTATGACAACATCCAATTTTGTAATACTATGTCGTTGGAGAATATTAACTAATGATACATTTTGCATTCTGTGAAAAACAAGAATATTAATATAACAACATTTACTAGTAAAGAAAGAATAACTGAAGTAGAGTAAATAAATGATACCTTAGTAGTGAATCAATCATGCAAGTTCATTTTATATGGTTTATCATCATGTTCAAATGTAAAATAATGTTCTAAAAATGGTGTTTCAGAGAGTCATTCTTTTGATATTAGCACAGATATTTAAAGCCTTAATACCCCTTAAGTTCAGTTTTAAGAAAAGACTATAAGTCTTCTTTCACATATGAGTCGGACATCCTTCTAAGTTCTAATGAATATTGTTCAACATAATCATTGTTTTCAGATAGATAACTACTGAAGATTCAAGTTCATGTAAATTAAATTAAGTTGATCTAGTAATATAAGCTTTCTGCCCTAATAAAATAAATAATAATTAATTATCACTAACATGTACTACTTTATTGGACGGCATAACTTTGCTTTACAAGAAAAATGAGAAATAATTAGCCGCTTACCGATTTTAAAAAAATCACAACAAATGTTTACATCAGTTTTACATCCCTATAAAAAAAGAATGTCAACAAAATGTCCGGAAAATTTTCATGTGTCTGGAAAGTGTCCGGAAACGATCACGTTTTGGAACATTTTCCGGACACACAAATTCCAGACATTTTCTTGACACTCCAGAATTTGTTCAGAATTTGTCTGGAATCAAGTGTCCTGAAAATGTTCCAAAACATGATCGTTTCCGGATATTCTCTGGACGCACCAAAAGTTTCCGGACATTTTCCATATTTTTCCGGACAAATTCCAGATTTTCTTTTTTTATAGGGCATCCTTTCAAGTTTTCTGTATATTCATAAGTGATATCCGAATTGCAACAAACCATTCTTTTATTAGACGTTTTATAAATTTAACAAAAGAAAGAATTAACGTTATAAAAAAATACTATAGGAAAAGAAGTTTTTATTACAGTTTATCTTGAAACGTAAAATTTATTTATTAAGAGATTTTTACTATTAGGTAAATAATATAAATAATAGTAATGCTAATAAGTTAAAAAAAAATTAGAATATTTGTGTATATCAATCAGTAAATCAGCTATAAACCTACATTAATATATCGAATAATACTAGCTCTTTTTGATTGTTTGATATTAGACAATATTTTTTTTTTTAGAAAAGTCGTATGATAAACTAAATTTTGAATCAATAAAATCTAGTCATTTTTCGTGTTGTATAAATATAGAAAATATTAAAATAATAACGAACAGTAGTTAAATTGTAATTGTAAAATAATTCCAATATATAAGACAAATGAGAGCTGCGTCAAAATTTTCTTGTGAATCCAAATAAAATCTGAAAAGTTTACGCTTTGCAGAAGATCACGTAAATATTTTGATCACAAGTAACATTAGTGCATACTTTAATAATAAAGAAAAATTACACAAACAGTTTCGGATCATTTACTGTTCGAATCATAAATCGATTGATAATATATTGGACAAAGAAATGTCACACAGCATATATATCATGAAGATTGACAGATTTTTCCAAAAATATAACTCATATGTTAACAAATATTTGTAAATAAATAACCCCTAATGTATAGTAATAATAACCGTCCATTGTTCTTTAATGTTTTAAAACAATAGACTCTACGCAGCATAAAAAATTAATATATTTTATATTTATATCGCTTGTTAATTTCCCATAATAAATATTTAATTAAAATTTTATTCTTTTCGATTTGAAACGTTTGAGTAATTTAAAATATTATACAATTTTGACAAATTTATAATTGGATAATTATAAATAATTATTTTATAATCTAATGGTTGCAGCGATAATTTCTTATCAATTCATGTGATACTATTTATGAAATACATGATATCCTTTTAAGAAAAGATAATTCACGCTTGAGAAAAATATTTTTAAGGGATGAGAATGAGCTGTACAACTGGAACATATGAATCATACGGTAATTCTGTAGTGGCAATAACGGAAATGATCGATGTAAACCTACCGTTTCGCGTCAATAAAGTAAAATAAAATGTCTAATAACGAAAAAAAAATGAGTACAAAGGTAAAATTTGTCATTAGGGAAATTCTGAGTCACATATATATATAAGGATATGATTAACTTAGGCGCGTTATTTTCTCAAGCTTCATGCTCGTAAACTATCAAACAAACATGATTTAAAATATTAGGGGCATACGTGATACGTAATACAACTATTACGATGCATAATCTTTTATACCAAAAAGAAAAAAT
Organism: Rhizophagus sp. LPA8_4_AMF; assembly: GCA_021464525.1. Lineage (NCBI taxonomy): Eukaryota > Fungi > Glomeromycota > Glomeromycetes > Glomerales > Glomeraceae > Rhizophagus > Rhizophagus sp. LPA8_4_AMF. The sequence goes on along the minus strand of JADRCO010001636.1, from coordinate 14,656 downwards.
CTTTAGTAATAACTTATCTGCGTAACGTCACATAATGAAAATTTTTCAATTCTGAAATTTCAAATTTTCAGCCTTTGTGTAAAATAATTTCTAAACCCTGAAAAAAATAGTGGCCATTTTTCAAAATGCCCCCAAAAAACCCGTTTAGATAATTTTCTTATACATGGTTCTCATTGAATATTAATGATGTTGTATCACTATTTTGCGTAATTTAAAATCACTAATTCCACATCAGAATTTGGTTAAGAAGATATATTAATTTGGATAAAAGAATTCACGAAATTTACAGCCACATCAATTGTTCTTTTTTCGGTTTGAACTACTTTCAACTTAAAATTTTAATTTATCGAAATTAGGTAAATTAATCATTATATAATAGGATCGCATGATAATAAATGAGATAATAGCGAATTTAAAGTTTATTCAATAGAAAAGTGTTCTCGCTGTCCTAAAGATTGTAATTCAAGGTTACAAATAAAGGATAGCAAATCTGTCTTTCTATAAAATATGATATAGTAGAATGTAGAAATAATCTTAAATACCACCCGTTATGGATAATTGATGATTAACAACTTGACTGACTGATTACATACATATACTGTATATAAATATTTGAGAAATTTATACATTTTAGGATTTTCTGAAATTAAGAATTGCTTACCTAATGCTTATATAATATTATTCTGAAGCAAATAAAAAATTCACATGGTTGAGTTTTTTTATCACTTTTTTGTATAGTTATAGCAGTATTGTAATTTATTATAATAGGGTTATGATTTTTTAAATTGTGTAAGACGTGCAATATATGCAAGAGTTATTAAACGGACACTATTTATATTTGACACTTTTGTCTTTAAATGAAAAAATGACAAGATTTTTTTGGTAATTAAAATGGATTTATTAGTAAACCGATAAAATAACTATATGCTATAACTCAAAATGCTTGTAATTTATATTTTATGAACTCCTTATTTTTTTTAAAAAAAAAGAAAGTCATTTATTTAAAAAAAGTCATTTTAATTATTGATTATATTTTGTTTGTTGTCAATCGCAGGTACGGTGCGACTGTGTCATAAATAGTAAAGATGCACAATTAATTCACTCAAAAGGGAACAATCACAAAAAATAAGGTTGTTAACAATAAAAATTATTTTATAAATTTTTTTTTATAAATTCCGCACAAAAATTAATTAGTTCGTTTAATTCACTTTCCATTTATTTCTTACTTTCTTCTTGATTCTCTCCTTACTTTCTTTTTCTCCATTTCAACTCTCAAAAAATGTTGTTATTCGATGAAACTGTATGTAAATAAATTACAATATTAAATTTAATGGTAATATGTAAATATTTATTAACTTTGTTTTCTTTTTTTTCTTAAAGAGTAATGAACTTATCGCGTACGGTATGAAAAAGTGGAAAAATCGGCATAATCGTTTCGTAAAGATTAGTAAATTAGTCCCGAAATATACACCAAAACAAATTGCTTCTCAGTAGGTTACAAATTTATTTTTTTTTTTTGTTTCATGTTTTTGTTTTCCTTTTTCTAATAATAAAAAGTTTTTATTTTAATTGAAATTAAATTTAGCTGGAAGAATTATCTTGATCCAAGTTGTAAGTAATTTAATTTTTTCTTTCTTTCTTAAAAACTTGCACTTTTTAAGAAAAAAATCTTTTTTTTTGTGCTTCTTTTACTACGGTAAGTATGCCTTGATTCTTTAGAGAATGAAGAAAAAAATTTTATTATTAAATGGATTCGAGAACATAAAACTTCAACTGGGGTCATTCATTGGAAATATGTAATTAAAGATTTAGAAATTCAATTTGGTAAGCTACACTCTGAAAACAAGATCAAGAACTATTGGAATTCAAGAAAGAAGAGTTACTTAAGAAAATTTAAAGGACTAAAAATGAGAAGTATCAAAACTAAAGAACAAGCTAAAGAACAAGAAGAAACTAGATCCAAAAAACAAGAACAAGAACAAGTAAAAAGTATATATGCCGAAGAAAATGAACGTAAATTCATTTTTCATCATGTTAATTCCGATGAATTGCTTATTCCGAAAAATCAAAATGAGTATTCAAAAATTTCTATTTCATTCCTTTTAAATTATGATAACTTGTGAAAAAATGAGTTTAAGAAAATTTCTTTACATATAATTATGTTTACATTTACAATTAGGAAAATTATGATATATATAATCTATACCTTTTAGTATTTATGACGCTTTATGTCGGATTTTCTTACCCTTGTTTATTTTTGAGCATATATGCTTTTACTTATTTGAGATTATTTACGGTATTTATGATATACAAAAATATTCATGCCTTTATGATTTTATGTTATTTACGCTATTTAAATTTTATTTATTATTTCGTTATGGAAATTTCATATATAATATATGTATGATTTTACATTTTTTCAATAAAACTTTTTCGCTAACGAGGGAAATTAAAAGTTACGAGGTATCTAAGATTCGTCTTTTATTGGCATTTTTCTATACTGATTGCCGCTGAAGTAATTGTCATGCATAATTTTCAGTAAATTCGGCATAACTAATCAGACTTTTAAGTTATACCGTATTTTTCAAACATGAACTAAGCTGATAATAGTTAGCGGTTACGTTATACTGTATAATATAAATCATAGCTGGCACAAATCATATCATTTCTTAATTCTATTAAATGATTCAAGTAATTATATTAGACAATTTTAGTTATTTATTTATTAGAATCACCAATTATTATAATTCATTCGTTAAAAAGATTTCGTTCATTTATTATGTACAATCAATAAATCGCACAAAAAAGTAATTTCGTTTATTATTTTATCACAAGCAATTCTGGTGCTTCCCGAATTTCCATTTTTAACTTATCTTTGTGCAGAATATATACATTTTTTTTTAAAAAAAAAATTATTCCCCCAAATTTTAGTTGACATGAACAGGTCATTCTGATTAATTAATTACAGATAAGCTTGTGTTTTTCTGCACGATAGATAATCTATCATCTTTTTTTTTGTTAAAAAAAATTTGATTCTGTAATTTATATTTTAGAAAAAGTTCTAATTATAGATCTTCTAATAAACTTGTTATTTACATTGTTAAAAAAACTCAAAGGGAAGCATATACTGTAGTTTGTAGCATATCAGTCATACTTCTATTCTTTAGTATAATGGTTGCATGGTATATTATTACAATAAAGAACAATATATATAAGTTTCGCTTATATTGCGTTTCATTTAAGATTTACTGAATAAAATAAAATAAAATAAAAATAATATTTCAATAGATCATACTTACATTCATTTCAATCGGATCAAATCTCCGCATCTGCCGAACATGAATCAATCAATATATACATAATATATTGTATATACAGTATAACAGTATTAAGATATCAATCACATCAGGGGAACTTTCAAATGCGTTTTAAAGAAAATATAAAAAATAAATTTGATTTTTTCTGTACCATCATAATAATTGAAAAAGCATATCAGTTGATCAACTGATCAGTGTGAAAAAAGAATAATACTTTATTAGGAATAGTAGCATGGAATTTATAATATTTATCGGAAATATCTAGTTCAAAGACAAAGAAGTTATAAGTAAATTATAGCAAATATTTTTATGTCAACGGATCATTTCGGAAATTTTATCAAAACAAGAAGCAACAATTCGAAATTTCGAAGATACCATTAGTAACCCATTACCTGTCTTAAAATAAAATAGAGTGTATATTTTCTTTACAATCTAGACCTAATAACTTTATTTTTATTTTTACCCACTCACAAAAAAATTTTCACTTACACAAAGGATAGGATTCGAAAGGCTTAATCAATATTTAAGTATGTGCTCTATATATTAAAGTCAACTTCTATAATTGACTTGAACTGTATTTTATGTTAATAATATTTTGTGAAAGGATTATCTTTTTCCATAGTTGTATCAGAATGATAACAAAATATATGATAAAATAGATATATAATAAATATAATAAGGGTAAAGCGTCTAGAAATTTTATAAATCCTCTTCATTCTCTTCGCTTGAATTAAAAAATAAAAAATTCAATTTCGTTGTATTACTCTTCCTTCTCTTCCTAACCTTCCGTTTACTAAAATTAACAAGCATGCCAAGTCAACGAAGAACAATTTGTAGAATTAACCCGAATGTATGTTAAAGCAGTTTATGTATCAAAAATTAGTCATTAATTTTCTCTTTTAAATTATCTTTTTTAGAGTGAGAGAATTATAACTCTCTATATGGATAAATGGAGTAGTTACGGAAAAGTAAACCGAAACCCTTTTATGGAATTAAGTAAAATTATTCCACACAATCCCAAGCAAATTAGTCATTCGTAAGTTAATGCCCAATTTTTCAGTTCTCTTTTTTTTTATAAAAAAAAAAATTAATTTATTAACTACAAAATGTAGTTGGTGGAATAAGCTGGATCCGCGACGTAAGTAAATTATAATTATAACTTTAAATCCTTTTTAATAATCTTTGAAGTAACTTTTTCTTTGCTTTAGTCTGTTTAACCATCCACATACCTTTCACGCATAGAGAAAAAGAATATATTTACGAATGGGTGGAAGAGTATCTCTCCTATCATAATAATAAAAAAATTCCGTGGAAGACTTTACAGTCGAACATGGAAAAAGTATTTGAAAGGTTGCGTTCCAGAAATGAAATAAAAAACGTTTGGTACTCCAGGAAGAGGCGATTAAACAGACAATTAAAAAGTCTTATTGAAAGTTTCGATGAAACTAACCCATTTCAAGAACAAATCTAACCAACCAGTTCAGAAAAAATTATCGATTCAATTTTTTAGTTCATTTACTCTAAATAAAGAAATATTTTTTTCTTTTTATTTCATTTTTTTATATCTTTTTAACATCCTTATTATATATATATACTTATTATTATTTTCATTTTTGTTTTCTATATTTTATCTCGTAAATTTCATATTATCCCTCAATATCGTTATGTATTTGAATTTTAAAATCACATAAATTTTTTAAATAAAGTATGAAGCGTTAGCGTTTGTATATTAAAAAAAAATATGCAATATACTATATTGCATTATTTTGCATTTATGTCAAAGAAATAAGCGAACATTTTTATAAAATCAAAACTAATATTATAAATTTTTGATTTATATTCACAGTGATACCTTTTGTAAATTTCTCGTCTCTTTTATCATTTTTCTCTTGTAAAAAATAATTGGCTTCCTTTACTCTATTAAAGGTTGGAACCGACCAAAAAAAACCTTTTAAACCGATTAATAATCGATTAACTAAGGACCCTAATCGACTAATAATCGATTAATATTAAAAACATCAAAATTTTTTTTTTTTTTGCCCGCAGATTGCACCATGCTCAGTCTTATTTTATTATTATTATTAAAAAATTATTACAAATTCATCCAAGTTCGGAGAACACGTGACCAAAAATTCACAGCTCTGGGCCGCATTAGATAATTTGACCAGAATTATGGTTTGGATGATTTTATCAAGATTTTTGAAATACCTTAATCGATTAACCGTTTTAATCGATTCCAAACTCTATTAAATAAGTTAAAAAAATTATCTGACTTCCAAATTTAGGCTGGAACTGGCAGTTGTTAATTAAACTAGCCGGATAAGGTTTTTTTTTGGACGGTTTCATCCTCTAGGAAACAAAAAAAATAACAAAAAAAATATCATACTAAAACTAATTTTAGAAGGTCAAGCAAGCAACGTACGAAACCTTTCTTTTTATTCGAAATCATGTGACATAAATGGTAACTAAGTATTTCATTAATAGTTCGACCGGCATTAAAAATCTAAAATGATCTCAGCTGGAGTTAAGGTATCAATTAAACCTCCAAAATCAGCAGTTAATACGATCGATCGAAACCGGCACAAAGTTTTTTTTTCAATATCAGAACTATTAGTTTCCTAATTATTAAATTCTAAAAAGAGATAACAAATAAATGATTAAAATGCTTAGCAGCTGAAGCAACAAATAACTATTCATTTCACTAAATACGTTAAAGGAAATCTTTTTATAATATAGAATTCTCAACTTTTAAACATTAAAACATCAATATTAAATTCACAAACCTTATTATCAAATGCTTTGATTTTTCTTGTTTAAGCAATTTAGGAGCACCAGCCGCATTGAGTTCAATTTCCTGAACTACATTTCCAGTATGTCTTGCTCCGCCTTAAGTTCCTTTATGGACCGCAGTTCCACCGCCAATATCCTGACTAGCCCCACTGTAAGCACCTGTGGTATAACCTGAACTTTGTCCAGTTTGACTAGTCTAGATTATTTCTCCTTTGTAACGGGTGAAGGCTTTGAATGAACGAATCTGTATGCTTCTCTGAATCACATGAAGAGATGAGTAAGTAGCCTATCAAAAAAATATATTATTAACAAATTAAAAGAAGGTTCTCTCTCCTGTTCACTTTTTCTAGGAATATTTTTTAAAATCTTTACCTTTAAAGCTACTTACCATTTAATGTATATATTAGAATCTTTAAATTAAACTATAATAAGTCATGATATATACGTGTATCTTTGAATCATGATTAAGCTACAAAAAAATGTTATTTATATTGAAGAAGGTCTGGTAACGCAAAAAGATAGCATTTATCACGTGATTTAATTCCCGGTGTAATGTTTTTCGGAAATTTTCTTCGGAAAAATACAATCACTTTTTAAAAAGGAAAGAACACGTGTAAATATTAAATTAGAAATTACTCGGAGTATAAATTAACCGGTCAATTCAGTTTATTATTGGTTGACATAACGATCGTCGCCCCATGTTCTCGAAATTTTTTACTTCCAGAGAATGTATTAACAAAAGCAAAAGTTTTAATTATCAAGGATCCTTAGTATAACTAATTATGTTGCACAGTCTTATATTTAACTACTTTTTCTTATTGAAATTTTTTCAAATATTATATTTCAAATTTTTACGATCGATAACAACCTTAATAGCATCATTAGCTTTAATCCCACGTTCTTTTGAGTCTCGGCAGAAGCGTAATTTCTAAGGACATTATCATATTTCTTTGGATACACCTCATCTTTTTAGCATTATGAAAAGTTCTTAAAGAATGGCTTTACGTTAATAGCCAAAAAGTAATGATGGCTTTATGGTTAGAAGTCGTAAATAACAAGATAAATCCTGATTAGACGAATAAATAAGTACAACAAAAGATAATGATTATTGAAGTATAATCATTTTTCTCGCGACTCTTTATCCACTCAAGAGAGTGGTAGGAACAATTTAAGTTAGTATTCGGAATTTTCTTTTTATCAAACTAATTTATTTTTTTTCATGAATTTCTCATTTTTTTATTATTTTAGGTAATCTTACTATGGATTTCTTTTATTTTTAAAACATTTTGTAGAGGTGAATTTTGAAGCAGTCTCAAACTTAGGTATTTGGTCTTTATTTCTGAATTTTTAAATAAATAAATATTTTTTTATTATATAGTGTGTATGTCGAACTTGCTGACGTACGACCTATTTATTATTTTTTACACGTTGTCTCTTTTTTTTAAGCTCTTATTAGTCAAATACATTATATATCTGATATGTTCAAACAACTTTCCTTAACACACATCGTTTGATTTATGGGATTGGCGGCCTTTAAGATCCATCCATTCAATAATCTTCTTATCCGATTTATTACCACTTACGGCTATGCAATGAACACATTTGGATTTGTACTTCCTTTCTAGGGGAGAATTTTACATGATGAAATTTTTTCACAAATTATGGAAAATCGAAATTATCATTTGAATTTGCGATGTTTAAAATCTAAATTTTAAAAAAATAATTCTAGATTTCGAAAAGGTAAATTAGAAGCTTCAGTTGTTATAAACTGATCCTGCAATATTTTAAGCTTATATTAATAAAGAACGTTTTATCATAACTTTTTTTCGGATTTTAATTGTATTGTGCTTTATAGATATTTTACATATTCCGATCAATGTCCTGTATTGGGAGTTTCGTTAAATGAAGATAATTTAGATCTATAACTTCCTTCTTCTAATGGATCTTCCGTTTTCACATTCAGTCCAAAGAGATTCTTAGTGCAGGATCACCTATTCGATACATCCTTTTGCATCACAACTTGGCTCCGGACTAGGTACTGACTAGAGGTTTAAAATCTGTCAAATTACTCACTTCAGAATTGTACCAGAACATCAATCTCACAGGATGTGAAAGATGTAATTCAAAGAAAATCGATTCTACGTCTTGTTGTTCAAATATAATCTGTGAATTTCGTGTCAACAAGGTTGCATAGTGAAATCCTTTTTTAACATTAGAGAGATTCATGATATGGTAAATGCTGGACAGATTCAACGTATGAAATATGCATAATATTACTATTAAAATTGTTATTGTTAAGGCACAATGCTAGCAATTCGTAAAGAAAATCAACCTTTCTCGTCTTTTGATTGGTATCACTCCCTCATTAGATTTAGTATTAATGCAGAAGACAATACTTTCAATGTCTATTAAAGATCTATCTCAGAGTATGGCTTTTCTTATGATTCAGTTACAGCATGCCGTCCTCCTCCAGATTCTTATCGAATTGATGTTTTGAATACAGAACCACAAATACATCTCATGGATTACATTGTTAGTTGTATATATCAAAAGTAAAAGATAACTGATGCGGATTCAACCGCAATGTCTAGGCCGGAAATTATACCAATATTTATTGAGGATAAGTTACGTCTTTGTGTTTACGAAGCTATCGATGTTCTAATTTGATGAATGTAAAAGGTCCACTCTTCTTAATTACAAGATCGCGCACTCTGCAACTGTAAACGCTATTTCGGGTATTCTAAGTTCATCTCCATCCCAAAAGATGGTGGAATCTCACGGAAGATCATAAGGTCATATTTCCGTCCGTCGATGAGGTCAAAAAATATGAAATCTGTTTGAATCTTGAATACATTTTTGCCACCAGATTTTGGTCATTTGTTGCTACATGACAAAATCCAACATTGGTTGTGACGGAATGAGGATATATATTTTACACACTAGATTCTAATTCTTTTGAGAATCAAGAAAATGCAACTTCTAAATTTCAATCACGCAACAAATACACGAGTATTTTGGAATATAATGCCCTTCGGACAAACCTTCTACCCTTTCCTTTGACTATTTCGGGTTATTTCCTGTTTACTTTTTGATTTTATTTTTCATATTTGTTGATCCCGAATAATTTCCATGATTTGAGATTAAAAGTTTCATGTCCATTTAAAAGATGGTGGAATCTAATTTTTCGATCAGGATTTGGCCGTACCTGAATCTGGGTTGTGATAATTTTTAGCGAGGAATCAAATTAATAAAAAAAAATCGGGATATCAAGTTTTAATATCAGAATATCAGATTTTTTTGAGAGCGAGGTAATTTCAAAAATTGTTGGATTTTGAAATAAAACAAACAAATAAAATTTTATTTGAACTTTAAATACATCGTTTCATTTAATAAAAGTTTATTTAAATAAAATCAACTTTATACATTTTTCTTTAAAAATTTTTCACATACTAAAAACAAGGTATCATGACATTTAAATAACCTCTAATGACACCAGCGTCGCGGCTAATACAATCTTCATAAACGTCAACGCCATCAACTAATTCAATGAAAATGTGAAGTCGTAGAATTTCCTTGATTTTTTTGTGGAAATTAAATAACAATCGAATTTGAATCATGAAAAGCTACAATATTTCTCGTTGTATTTTCTATGCATAAGTACTGTCAGGCCAAATAATTTCATTATTTTGACCTGTTCCTCTTGTTCACAAAGTGTATCATTGTCTTTGATCAAGCTAATCAAAAGAAAAACCAATAGGGAATGAAATTAAGATTTTTAGCACCGATTTAATATATAATGGTCTATACCGATGTAAACTAATATCGAAAGTATTACTCCCGACTGAAAATGCGAATTTTTTAAACATCATCACTGTAGTATCTACCCTATATTCATTATTGGTAAGAACCTTCATCATATTCTTCATTTCGCAGTTTAATCTCATTTTTTTATTATGTAGGAAAGGGTAAGATCTACCATCAATACTCTAAATTCATCTCTATTACCAACTGAATCATCATTCCGCCACTCATATTGCCGAAAGTCAAATTCGTCACCTCTAGCAATATTCATGATATTATGAGGCCAAGTGAATCGTATCTTAATTTTTTACTTTTAATTGTTATCTTTTTACTTACATGTGCGATTCTTTTGCTCGTCCTTTTGGAACTTAAAGGTTTACAGGCGCCATAGTTGTCTCCTCAGAAAGTCCGATCACATCATCAATATGTCGATGTACAATTCGAACAATGCTGCCAACGAAAATAGCTGAAGGAGATCACAATGCCTCCAGGTATTTCATGAACATCCTGATACAGATATTTTTTGTAACATTAATCAGAGAGATGTTATTGTGTTATCTTCTCGAAAAAAATGGAAACGAAATCAAGATCTCAAAAAATAAACTGAGTGGCATTTTTGTGTTATCAGAGACATGATCGAGAATATTATTTAAAGAAGTAACTATTCACACGGAGCAGGGATTGGATTTGTATAATTACCCATCAAAGTTTCCTAATGGTATTACGTGCAATTACAAATCATGCAGTTACATTCATTTTCGAAATATTTGATCTTGTTCTTATTTTAATAGTGTGGTGGCTATATTTCTTTGGAACCTTCTCATTATTGGAAATAATTTTCGTAATGCGCTTAGTACCTCTTCAAGTTTAAGAAAATTTCAAACTACATACCTATAGATTTGTTGATTCGATGAAGTAACACGGATTAAAAACAAGATGGTAAAAAAGAGGGACGATAAGTTGTTGATAATAAATAGAAAAAATAAGAATAGCAGATTGGTTCAAGCGGACGTATTAGGGACGTATTAGTATAAATTAACGGGTATATAATGGATAAATATAAAAGAATATAAAATAATATATGATTCGTTTATACATTGTTTCTTCGAAACTTGATGTATTCTATTTTATTTTCTAATATTTGAGAAAAATTTATTGCATTTAGATATTTTCGAATCAAAAATTAAAAAAGATCTTATATTCTTGGTATGACAGATGATGATCGTTACCAGAAAACTTATGTCATGTGATCAAATATCAACGGATCGCATATGTTTCACGTAGGACAGAATTTATATAGTGGAACACCTAAAGTTCGTAATATTTTTTTTCTCTGTGATCTCTCAATGTCTAAAAGGTCTGTTCAACACATAAGAATTTGTCATAAAGTAGAAGAGTATTATGCTGCTTTCTCTGGAATTGTGTAATACGTAGTAATTTTAAATAAGTACTATGTAAAACTAGCCAAGTTAGATTATGACCTACACATAGCAAGTTTCGGTTAACTTTTGGCCACAAGGAATGCAATTAAAAAAATATGTAGATATGTATTAGTTGTTGTATTGTCTGCTCACGTTCCTGTAATTTTTCTGGTCGCTCAAAGCTGGACACTAGTATTCTTACTGGTGTACACCGGATTTTTCGAAGAAAGGGCAGTGTCAATGGGAGACGCGGTTAATTTCGGGACTATGTTACAGCAAGAAAGTTATTGTAACTCACTCTACAAACTGGGTTTGAAAATGCGTCTTGTCCAACAGACAGAAGATCAAGTTACGACATAATAAAAAGGGGGTATATCGATAATTAATTACTAGGGGGGAATTGGTCATTAAAATATTGGGAGGTTTTTGTGTCATATAAGAAGGAGGTTGTCCTATTTTTTTTTATCACATGTGGCCAGTATGTGGCCTTAGACTTGTAAGAAAAGAGTTGTTTCTTCATAGTGTTTTGCGATTTTTGACCGCAATCAATATCACAAATAGATACGTGTTATTTGGTATACTAATGGAGTTAGGATTTGATACATTAATCGTTGATGACTGTCATCGAAATCGGTAAGAACGACCAAATAACAATGTCAACATAGTTTTATATTGGATTCATTTGTTGTCAATAACTAGTTAGCATATGATCGTCAAACACCTTGATTATGCATTGCTCTAATTCTTGTTCTTGATGGTATAATTTATTCTGGAATAATATCGCTAGGTGTTATACAAAATATGCAGAAAAAGAAGTAGACTAGTGCTATAAAGCATTTTAGGTTACGGGCGAATCCTTCTTAGAAAAATAAGTAGAACTGTTGTCTGCATAAAAATAACGAAATCGTGGAAAGCCAAATTACCTAGATTTTAGGTGTAGCTCTTGTATTTCGTCATTACTTTGTAATCACAAAAAAATAACATATTTAGGGATCTCGTAAAGTAATAGAATTGGAAATCAATGTAATTAAGAAGGATACATAAATTATCCCTACTGCATTGTTCTATTATGATCGTGATAGTTAATAGAATTTTGGATTGTTGATAGACTATAATAAAGAACAACTTTTGTCTTGTGCAGTGTTCCCTAATATGGTAAAAAAATGGATCACCAATAGAAAATGATAGAGAACGATTTATGTCGTGTACGATATCAAGATGTATGTAAAATAATATACTATTCAAAGGATAGGGATCACAAATATAATCGGCATTTCATTATGCTAGGAAAATTTTGATCCGTTATCTCGATGTGAGTAGTGATTTATATTTATTTTGTTAAACTTATTGTTATAAGTAGACGAATATTTAAAATTAACGTTTGATTTATTGCAAATAAAACATAAACTGAACGAAATTAGTGCTGACATACGTGACATTTTTTTATTCAAAAAACTTGGAATGCTTAACGCAAGCAATCGACATTATATGAGTAGAAAATATGAAATATGGTAATGTTTTTGCGTAATAACGTAGCGGTTGTCGACAATTACATATGACTCTCAATGATATGTTCCCATCTTGTTTTAACGTATTGCTTGCGATGTCAAGATAAGTTTTCTACAATTAATTTAAAACCCTTGTTGTATGAGTTATACTATTTATATTAGTTATATTAGTTCCACGATGTATAATACTAACACTTTTCTTTTCCCCCTTGTAATTAAAGTATAGTAATATGTACCTCATTTAGTTATCTTAAACGTAAATAAATACAAGAGCATTAAAGTAGGAGTATTCGGTAACATCTTTTATATGGCGCCTTTATCTGTTATATTATCATATTCTTAAAGTAGTTAGTATTGAAATACAATAATCCGAAAAAAGAAATTCTTAACGATTAAAATTCCGTTAACGTTACATGATTTGTTTTGTTGGAAACTATAAAGATGTTATAATGTTGACGACAATTAATACACTGTTTTAAGGGGGTTTCAGGTATTTTAGAATTAAAGAACAAGTTATCATCAAGATTTTTTTTTGCAGCCTTGACAAATCATTATGTAAAAAAGATTTTAAGAGGGAAATCGGTACTTAATAGGAGAATAAGATATTCTTGATAAGAGGGAAGGCCCGTAAATAATTTACAAAACTGTGGTATCGGTCATTTTCTACATTATTTTTTTTCATGTAGGCATGTAGCCCACAATTCATATTCTACAACCGGTTTTATAATGTTTACGCCTCTTCCTATGTAACGAATCGTCTCTTAATAAAATAATGTCATAAAAGAAGAAAAGAATAAAATAAAATGAAAATGTATTGTAAAGAAAAAGGAGAGAGAAAAGGATAAAAAAAAGATTATATTATCATAAAATAGACTAGTATCACAAAATATCTAATAATTACGTAATTATTTTCGTGACCACTTTTCTGGGTTAAATCACTGTTTTAATGAATATGATTGCGTTATGTATTTTGTTGCGAATAACGTTGTTCATTTTGTTCATGAATCTTTATCCAAACTTGAATTGTAACATAACGAACAAAAAAGGTCCCATTTAATACGCCGAAAGTTTCAGCATTTTTCGACCTGGTGAATTTTTTTTCAATAACATAATATAGAACTCTAGAGAGGTAAACCAGATTTAATCCTAATATTATCTTCGTCCAATAATCGTTATTACCAGAAAAGAGCGCCATGTTTACATTTGGATTACTGGTGTCCAAATGAAAATAATTGGAGCGACGCACTTAGTAGAAAAAATTCTTACATAATCTATAATATAGTTATGGACACAAGAATTATAATAGGTCAAAAAATCGTTCCTTAGGTTCTAGTTACTATGTATATAGATGAAAAATGGCACTTACATCCGATATTAATAGGTTTCCTTCCTTTACGATATTTACATTCTTCTACGAAACTAACAATCGTAGAAAAGTTACGCCTATGATTCCTGATACTGCATGTAAATAGATGAAAACATCTGCGAAATCATAATTATTCTTGTAAAGACTTTTGGTGTAAAACAAGAAACAAATATTGGTAACGATTTGACATAATTCAAATGCGTATACGGGAACCATGGTAAAAGGATAAAAGATACAAGTATTATAAGTAAATTGACTTTTAAAATAAATTGCGGTTTTGAGCGTAAGGTTAAAAGGATAAAAAATATAATCAGATTCGCCATCCTTTAAGCGGTAACTAATATAGTTATGCATTATGATTATAATTAATAAAATGCTAGTTGTAACTCCAGAGAGGCTTTACAGAAACTTGAAATTTACAAGCAATGGTATTTCAATATCATTTTGATACTG